>JADDOH010014812.1:0-50353 GCA_016648135.1 Agrypnia vestita | reverse complement strand
GGCACGTGTGTGCGCACATTGCTAGTAAGGCCGGCCGCACTTTGATTACGAATTATTACGTACGTATTCGTACGATTATTTTCGTACGTATGGAGCACGCACATTGATTGCGTCTTGCGTTGGTCACGATCAGCTTTTCGCATTTCTTCAATAACGTTTGTGCCAAATGAATAATCTGTATCTTCTGGAAAACTCTATTATGGCAGACTTAAATAATGACAAATTCCATGACTGTCTATCTAATAGATTCACAAATGCTGGGAGAATCGAAGTGCAACGAGAGCTCATAACATCGGAGAAATATTTAAAAGCTTTTTTGTTCAAAGTACCTCACCTTCATTAAACCAAATTATTTAACTTACAGGTATTTTTTAGTTTTTTAGATATTCTCCGCCATGATCTGCGCTGATGGTCACGTAGTTGAATCACTTTGGTCTCACAAACATTTGTGGTCATGTGTCAAATTGACAAAATTTTCAATATCCATCGAACAAAATCGCTCAAATATCCGAATAAATCCGGATCGTGTCGGACGTCGCATCTATACGTACGTATACGCACTACTAAATCGTGTGCAGTGTGCGATGTTCAATACTACTTCGATGGTCAGAAATGTACATGCGGATTCGTACGTATACGTACTACTCAATTTCGTACGAAAACACATCCAGTGTGCGGCCGGGTAATGAGCATACTCATTACTAGCACGCTCAAAAGTCAAACGCCGGTTGATTTATGAGCATGCTAATGTCATTCACCATGAGAATGGGTATCTTTTAAGCATGAGTGAAATGGCTTGCTTGTGAGCTTGCTAATGTCGTTCGCGGCTAGTATCGACAATCAATGCGATCTTCTTAGTCCGCGACAGGTGAAACAAATATGGCGCGTTCGGGAGATGACAAAACATTTTATTTTTTTTATATAGGAATCAGGAATGTCTGGAATACTCGGTCATTGCTGTGTAAAAATAATATAGCAAGAAATAATGTTTATGAAACTTTATTAAAATACATGAATGATTCAAATCTTACAATAAAAATTATAAAAACTAAAATCAAAAATGTGCGAGTGGAAACTCGGGAACAGTTTTGCGTGTGTCTTGTCAGAGAAATTGAACTGAATTACAAGATTAACACGCATGTGAACAATAGTGGTGATAGTTTACAATACTAGAGTTGGGGTGTATAGTGTTGTGAATGTAGTAGTGTAGTGTTGGTCTTGACGAAGAGACGAGTACGTCTGGAAACCGGTAGACCGTAAATCTGGTAGTGGTTTTTACTAAGTTTACTAACATTCTGTTATTATGTCTAACCACAAAGTTAATGCTTTAAATGTTAATAATATTAATAATATTATTCACTTTACTTTTAAAGCGGCTCGCACTTAATTCAGGGTTCATTTTATGATGTACACAAACTTGTGTCCGAAAATGCCACGTGCGCAGGCAAACAATAGTTCGTCGATATTCCTTTGATAAGAAATGCAATGATGAACTGAAAGTCAAGAATATTAGTCATACAACTCCGATTATTGGGGGTTTGAAGCAAAATGTTTGAAGCCACAGTTTATTTTATGCAGTTCTGTATTAGCATTTAAAAGCCTAATCAGTTAAACACGAATTGTTACATCGTAAACATGTCCACTAACAAACGAAAGTGTCTCTCGGTTTACGAAAAAGTCGAAATTATTCGTGAAATGGAACGCGGCTTCAAAAATTCCGAAGTCTGTAAAAAGTTTTCACTGTCGTCTTCTACAGTTTCATCGCTCTGGAAAAATAAGGATGTTTATTTGGCTACTCTTGAAAATATTATTTATTGAATTGGCGTTAACTTTGTGGAATGACATTATAATTATATATAAATAAATAGATTACTTGTCTAAGACCACTAATGAGTTTAAGATGATTACACAACTAGTTTCGACAACTACCGATGTTGTCATCAACGGGTGATGATTTAAACTGAAGCATAAGAGTAAAATTAATTATCTAAGGTACTGATAGAGGTGGGTGGAGTTATGTTTGGGGGGAGGGGGTTAGCTGGGGGTGGGGTTTGAGTTAACGGGAATAAAGTAAGGAGTGGTGAAGAATTTTGAAATATTATGTTATTGATTAGAGTTTTATTAGAATTTAAATTTTTTTGTATTTCTAAATTTTCGAGATTGTTCATTATTTGGCCTTTATATTTAACAGGGTGTAATAGTTTAAGTGTATGGGAATGGAAAGAATGATTGGTGTTAATAATGTGGTTAGCAAATTCTGAAAAATAATTACTAACAAGACCGCGACGGTGTTCTTTTATTCTAATTTTAAGATTTCTCGCGGTTTGACCGATGTATTTCATATTGCAGTCACCGCATGTGATTTCATATACTCCGCTTTTTTCTAAAAAGTTTATTTTTTTTTAATATTTAAATATAAAGTTTATTTTTTTTAAATATAAAGGCCAAATAATGAACAATCTCGAAAATTTAGAAATACAAAAAAATTTAAATTCTAATAAAACTCTGATCAATAACATAATATTTCAAAATTCTTCACCACTCCTTACTTTATTCCCGTTAACTCAAACCCCACCCCCAGCTAACCCCCTCCCCCCAAACATAACTCCACCCACCTCTATCAGTACCTTAGATAATTAATTTTACTCTTATGCTTCAGTTTAAATCATCACCCGTTGATGACAACATCGGTAGTTGTCGAAACTAGTTGTGTAATCATCTTAAACTCATTAGTGGTCTTAGACAAGTAATCTATTTATTTATATATACCTCTTGAAAATAACTTAACACAATCAAAAAAATTTAGAAAGTGCAAACTTACTGACGTTGACGAAGCGTTGTTAAAATGGTTCTGTACCCAAAGATCCGATAGATTTTCCATAGACGGGCCAATACTTAAGGCGCAAGCTGAAAAATTCGCAAAACGATTTGGAAGAGACGACATTAAATATAGCAATGGCAAATTTAAATGTGGCAATGGCAAAAGTTAACGGAGAAGCAGCATGATTCTGTAATGGCAAGTGAGTGGATTGAAAGCGTTTGGTCAGAATTGAGACAGAGTTCAACGACGAAGACATCGAAGACTCTTTTATAATATGACACCTGACACCTGAAATCATGGATGACCTCTGAGATTTTTCGACAGTTCATTGTCAACTGGAACAATGAACTTTTCAGGAAGAAACGAAAAGTCTTACTTTTAGCAGATAACTGTCCTGCACCAAAAATGGAAAACTTAGCTTGTGTTTCTTCCTCCCAATACAACTTCAATTTTACAACTAATGGATATGGTTGTAATAAAATGTTTGAAGGGGTTTTATAAAAGATTTGCAGTTAAACACTTTATAAATCAACGAGAAAAGAAATTAAATGAGATTTATCGATATTGGATGCCATAAATTTGTTGAATGACGCATGGAACAATGTTTAATCGGCTACCATATCAAATTGCTTCATCAAATCAAAATTGAAATTAAGTCAAAACGTCATAAACGATTTACAAGAAGAAAACGACGAAGACAGCTTACCTCTATCGGAGTGGCTAAAAATCGACAATATTGTTTGCTTCGATGATAACATCGATGATTTTGAACATGTTGATGAGGACTTAATATCTTCTGAACAACTTACGGAGAGTGATATTGTGGATGCTGTGCTCAACAAAGACGATGACTATGATGATCAGACAAATGAATGTGAAATTTTGAATTCCAAGCCAGTGCCAAACATTACCCAAGCTCATGATGCAATGGACTTGTTGGTGGACTTTTTTGCAATCAACGAGACAAACAACGAAACAATTCGCGCGCTAAGTGTTTAAGGGGAAATTTAAGAAACATTAAAGTTAAATCTTTCATTTTTTTGATGTTTATAGCGTTAACTTTGTGGTTGGATATAATTATAAATTTTAATTAAATCACTTTGTATAAACCACTTAAATAATGACTCTACGTCTGCCGGTTTCGATACCACCGTATCTTCGTCAGGACTGACGTACAACTGACTATTAATTACCTATCCTAGTAAACAAATCAATTTTTAATCTTCAATTCGTCAAAACTCGTAGACAGAAGATCTGATCCATGTATCCTCTTCCACCCACAAAGGCCTCTTGCACGTCCCATACCTTTTCTTTCGCATCGACCTTACTCTTTCTATCTAAATTTTCTTCCATAAAGTTTGCCAACCGAGCTTAAAAGGCTGATTGCTCTGTAATTCCCGCATTCCATTCTCGACCCTTTACCTTTGTAGAGAGGCATGATAACTGCTCTCCTCCAATCCAAAGGGGTGTGGCTCTCCTTCAAACATTGATTAAATAGAGTATGAAGCCACGAAATTACTAATGGGCCACCAGCCTTGATATATTCGGCAGCAACGTTATCATACCCCACAGCCTTACCAGTCTTCATATGCTTTATTGCACACTTGAGTTCTTCCGTACTTATCTCGCTGACTTCATTTTCGTCATTCATACTTCTCTCCGTAGGTATCTTGACGGATTCCTCTATTACAGCCTCCTCGCTCTCATGGTTTTCCTAAAAAAAAATTTCATCCATCTATCTTTTATTCCATCCTCATCCATTAACATTTCTCCATTCACTGACTTAATAGCTTTCATACTATTGCTTTCCATCCCACATCGAGATTTTTCCACCTCCTTCCAGAAATATCTGATGTTTTCCCGAAATTCTTAGACATTTTCAAAGCTTCTTCTCTTTTCAGCCGCTCTTTCCTTTTTTTCACACCAGCTTTCATTCTTTTCTTACACGCATTGTAAAAATCTTTTTCCCCCGCGTATCAATCTCCACTCATTGTCAGAATATAGAGCCACGCGACTGTAATTGTAATAATTTTGTGCCCATATTGGCAACGAAAATTGTTATATATTCAAGAATACATTCATATTTGTGAAGTTGTAATTTTTTAGAAAGTTCTGTGAGATTTTTTAAAATCAAATTAATTAATCAATTAGAAAGACATACAGAAAAATCTGATTCACAAAAAAATATTAGATTACTATAGCTTAGTGGTCAGAGCATCGGCCCCGGAAAGGAGGTGACCTGAGTTCGAATCCCAGTAGTAACCTAATATTTTTTCGTGAATTAGATTTTTCTGTACGTCTTTCTATTTGATTAATTAATTTGATTTTAGAAAATTATTAATTAGCTTTTGTATACACAAACTTACTAGATAAAACTATTTTTTTTAAATTTAATTTATGAATATTTGTTTTAATTACTTACTGGGACGTCATAGGACATAAAATTCCTATTCGCAAATAGGTATATACGCGAACAGGTTTTTTGAGTCATTAAAAGTGTTAAAACGAAATGATCTTACGTTTATGGGTACTGAATAAAATATGTTGTCACCATGATGTCTGTCGCAGTATTTCGTAACTTTTTGGTCGCATTTTTTTGAGTCTGCTGTATTAAGTTTTGTCTTGAAGGAAGGAGTGCGTATTTGAAATGTACTTTGGAATTACCCGGTACCTGCTAACCTTGACAATGAAAAGCGATTGACGAATAAATATACCAAACATTGTGCTCGTAAAATTTTATTGAAATAACTTAATAATTCAATATGCGTACATTACTGTTGGGCTATTTGTCATTCGGTCTTTCAACGTTGCGTCATGTTCCCTCAAGGTGATCATCATTTTTATGCAGCGATGCACTATACCCTTGCAAGATTGTCGAATTCTTTGGGCAAATACCTCGGAAGTCACAATATTGTTTGATATTCGTATAGGGCGTATTCTAGCGTAATGCTAATAATTCGGATGAATCTCATTACACATATACAGGGTTATTTGGAAAACATTAAAAACCTCGCAGGACTATACTCCTGCCTTGATTATGAGGCGAAAATGTTCAAGCTATTATGACCTAATATCAATAGTTATGGAGATATGCGACATCAAAGTTTGCATTTTTTTTCAATATTTCCGACTTACTTTTTGTAAAACGTTGGACTATCATTACAGTAACTTATATCGAGTATGAAAAATTCATTCCCTTTAATACAAGTCAAATAAAAAAATAAAAACCTTCGAATTCCAATTGGAAAACATTCCAATTGGAATTTTTCAGGGTTTTAATCTTTTTATTTAACTTGTATTGAAACAAATGAATTTTTCGTAATTGATATTAGTTACTGTAATGATAGTCTAACGTTTTACAAAAAAAATAAGTCAGAAATATTGAGAAAAGAATGCAAACTTTGATGTCACATATCTCCATAACTATTGATCATGATAGCTTGAACGTTTTCGACTCATAATCAAGGCAGGAGTATAGTCCTGCGAGGTTATTAACGTTTTACGAATAACCCTGTATACTATATTATATATTACAAACATTAATCAAGATATTCATACAAGGCGTATTCTAGTGTAATGCTAATAATTTGGAAGAATCTCATTACGCAAATAAAGGAAAAAATTATGTATAAGATTTTTTGTAGGTAATAATAGGTGTTACAATAAAAAAAGATCTTATAAATAACTAGATAAGTGTACAATAAATATTTAAATATAAACCAGCACGAGCATATACAAATATAAACATATACCGTCTATATGTATGTATGTAACATATGAAATTTAAAAAACAGTATATTTCATAATAATTGTTATTTTATTATTTTGTGCAATAGGGGATATGATTTTTTATTTACTTCAATATACGACACAGAAGTACATTTTACATAATAATATATACAAGAAATCCAAAGGGTAGAACAGGAAAAAATTGCAGAATTGACAAGGTATAGATAGTTGTTTAAAGCTATAACAGAAATTTAGAAAAAGGAGGTGTGAAATATACACAAGGTTAAACAAATAGGTTTAATAATTTGTTTGTGACAAGAATAATTACTTTAACTGCAGTAAAATGTGTCTTAAGGCGGACAAACTTCTGCTCTGACCCAATCCCCTCGCCTAAAAAGGATTTTTTGTTCATTTCTTTACAATTTTATACTCTGTGACAGGATATTTAAAAAAAAACAACATATTTTTCCTATTTGATTATTTTAATTTAAATACAAAAAAATATAAAAATTCCTGATTTTATATATTTAACCATAACGCAACCTATTTAAGATACAGTACGCAAAATCTTAAAAACTTCGCGAAAAAACGGCGGATTGACCGAATTCGTTATTTCTAGTGATGCAACGAATACGAATACGAATATCCGTATTCTCCGAATAGTAGATATTTACTGAATATTCGCCGAATATCATCACGAATATTAAAATCAAACTATTTATAACTAAACCCAACGCAAATTACGGTTTGGCTGTGCACCGTGTATCCGAACACACCTACGCACTCTATTATTATCGGGGATTCCCTTAACATTGAATGAATGGATTTGTTTAGTTCTCAAGTTGTCAATTGTTACTTGTTTCACAGCATTACATGAGTTCTTTAATCTATTTTCGTTGGGTTATTAATAAGGTTAGCTGCTTATTTCATGTAGTTATTGTTTTGTAATACGTATTGTACGTTTCATTTTATTTCCGTTGTGTGTAAAAGTGTTAACTCTTATAAAACTATTTCAAATTAAATCTAATAACATGACCTCTCGTAAGCGTGAAAAAAGTGATATTTATTTTAGAACGCTGGGAATGCACAAACGGATAAAGCAAATTTGCGCTTTTAGAACAAAAATTTGCCAGTGGTAAATTTTAATTATTAAATCCCTTAGTAAAAAAAGAAGAGTGGTGTATTTTTTTAACTTGTTGAATTATTCGTATTCGTATTCGCCAAAGGCTTAATATTCGTGAATGTAGTATTCGTTACATCACAAGTTGTTTCAATTCCACTACTTGACGTCTGAGAGGGGCGCCTATTGCGAGTATGGAGATTCTCCCTTGGTCGCCAGGTAATACGACCCCCTCTTGCTGGGGTCTGCCCAGTAGCCCATGTGGTTGGTCTCCCCGTCAGAGCAGCCTCCAGAGAGGAAGGTGTCCCAGCCTGCGCACTTGACGCTCAGGAAGGAAGAGCTGTTGCTGACGGACTCGCTGTACAGCTCCCAGGACCTGCTGTGGCTGCAGGGCGGGATCACGCAGTTGGGCTGCTTCTGACCGTCGTTGGGGTAGAAGTCCACATGACCTGCATCATGATCAACACACAAATGTAAAATTGGTTTCGGCGAAATATTAGGATATTATGACATTTGAGTTCGGGGGATTTTGGCAGATAACATGTAATACAGGTTCAAAAAAATGTGTAAGGTAAATAAACGTCACAGTATGAGGAATCGGGTAATATTGTTAAATGGTGGCCCGAATAAAATATATATAATAAAGTTTTAAGGTTGTTATTACGGTCGTTAGACATATTTAACTGTAACTGGTTGCGAATATTTTATACGAACCGTATGTTTATATACAAACGTAATATACAAACATCAATATACAAACATCAATATACAAACATCCCAATTTCAATAGAGATGACAGTTACAAACTATCAAGTATTTGGCGCCCTGTTCTTACGACATTGATTCAACCCTTGAGAGAAGTCGCAGTAAAGTCCGCCGACGTAATTAGTACATATTGCACACTGGCGACCTCTATTGTAGAAGAAGTGAACACTCCACAACAAAGTGCATATAATTTACGGCCTCGAAAGCAGTAATCAGTCCGCCCTCTACCTCCGCGGATAGTAATGTCGAACATTAAGTTTACCACAGGTAATGTAAAAAACCTGTGAGATATTTAAATCCGGCGTACCTGAAGGGCCACCCTATATAGTCTTTTGATATCATACCCAATGGATCCACGATTCCAAGAACGCCGGCGTCCGTGTGCATGACGTCCACGAAGTCGGCGTCCGTCTTGTTGAGCTTGAACTGGGGGTGCTCCCTGAAGAAGCACGGCCCCGCGGGGTCCAGGCCGCTGATGCGGCCGATGCTGGCGTTGGTCAGCCGCTGGAAGGTCTTGCCGGCGAAGCCCGCCATGTGCGACCCGAGGCTGTGGCCGATTATGTGGATTTTTTTGGGATCTACGCCGCCTGTATTAAAAATACACAAATAATCAATATCAATATATGTATATATATATATATTATAAATATATATATATATATATATATATATATATATGTTATAATGAAGGTTTTCACGGGTGTTAGAAATGTTAGTATTGATTTCTTTGGGGGTAACCCGCGTCAAAATCTGGTCCTCAGAAGGACCATTCGTCAACCGACGTTTCGCCTGAATCACAACAGGCATCTTCAGGTTGCTTGTTAATAAATTTCCGTCACGAGGGGCAGTGCGAACACGTCCGTTCGTATCGGAAGCTTATTACCAAGTGAGGTCTGGTAAGTTAAAGTCTAAATTTGGGTAGTCATTATTGGCCTTAATGATTTTCGGGAATTTTGTATTAAATAATGGGTGTTCCCGGCCGTTGCTGGCCTTAATGGCGTTTGTTTGGCTCCTTGTGATGCGCTTTGTACTTGATGTTGCTTCTATTGTGTCGGTGGTTATATTTAATTGATTTTTGCGCGCTAATATATTATTTTTATTTTTACTAAGAAATCTACTGTTGAATAAAATGCTTTTCCATGCCGTTGGGAGACGTATACCATCATCTCTATTGTTGATAATATTTATTCTTTTATATATCTCTATAGCTTCTCTAAATATCCTTACTGTTTCGTTTTGGACGTTCGCTATTATTCGTGTATTATTAAAGTCTATGCTGTGGCCTTCTTCGAGCGTGTGTTGGACAAGCGACGATGTTAGTTTTTTGTTGGTCATATCAACTCTATGTTCAGCAACCCTAGCAGATATCTTTCTGTTGCTTTTTCCAACATATGTCTGGTCGCACGATCCACATGGTATTTCGTATACACCATGGGACTCTAGGTGTATTTTGTCTTTTACACTGCGTAGAAGGCTAGATATTTTGTTTTCAGTCCTAAATATCGTTCTTATGTTATATTTTCTAAGTAGACGGCTGAGTTTATCTGTTGTCCCTCTTATATATGGTAAAAAGGCTGTTGATAAAGGTTTTTCCGTAATATCTTTAACTGTTTTATTTCTATTTTCAATGTCCGACTGGCGTTTAACTACTTTGTTAACTATTTGTTTAGAGAATCCATTACATTGTAGCGTATTTTTAAGATGGTTTATTTCTTCATTACGATGGTCGGAGTCGGATATTTTTATTGCTCTTGACACCAATGTATTTGCAACTGACGCAATTTGCGCCGGGTGATGGTTAGAAGATGCATGGAGATACCTGTCTGTGTGCGTAGCCTTTCTGTAAACAGTGTGGCCGAGACTGCCGTTATCTTTTTTGAGCACTAGGACATCAAGGAAAGGTATTTCATTGTTATTTTCCATTTCCATAGTGAATTTTATGTCCTCGTGTATACCGTTCAGATAATCGAGAAATTTATTTAGTTCGTTCAATCCATGAGGCCATATTACGAACGTGTCATCTACGTATCTTATCCACAGTTTAGGTTTTAAAAAATAATTTTCTAATGCATTAGATACGGTATACGTCTCCCAACGGCATGGAAAAGCATTCTATTCAACAGTAGATTTCTTAGTAAAAATAAAAATAATATATTAGCGCGCAAAAATCAATTAAATATAACCACCGACACAATAGAACCAACATCAAGTGCAAAGCGCATCACAAGGAGCCAAACAAACGCCATTAAGGCCAACAACGGCCGGGAACACCCAATATTTAATACAAAATTCCCGAAAATCATTAAGGCCAATAATGACCACAGTACCCAAATTTAGACTTTAACTTACCAGACCTCACTTGGTAATAAGCTTCCGATACGAACGGACGTGTTCGCACTGCCCCTCGTGACGGAAATTTATTAACAAACAACCTGAAGATGCCTGTTGTGATTCAGGCGAAACGTCGGTTGACGAATGGTCCTTCTGAGGACCAGATTTTGACGCGGGTTACCCCCAAAGAAATCAATACTAACATTTCTAACACCCGTGAAAACCTTCATTATAACATATATATATATAAAGAAACCCGTGTTTCCCTATCCACCAAATTTTCTCCACAACCAGATACTACCACCCCCTGGTGCTTATGGTGGTGGATAGCCCCTGGTGTCCCATTGAGAATGTGTGAGTTTGGTGGGGATGGCTGAGCGTGGGTGGGAGTGGGTGCCGAAAATGTGCTTTCTAGCACGTTATTTTGTTATGGGAAGGCCGCAAATGCTTCATATTGTTTTAAAATAGGCGCGCTGACTGTGTCGGTGAGTAAAGAAGGTTCCGGAAAAACCTGCTCTAAAAAGTTCTGGAAGGAGAATGTTCTAGAAGGTTCGCGAAAGTTCTATGAAGTCCAAACAGTGTACTAAAGATCTACGCGTGCGAAGCCGCGCGGGCACAGCTAGTCATGAATAAAATAAACATAGCTGAATTGAAAAGACTTTACGCTTACTGCGAAAATGTTGTGTTCCTTATTAAATTTTCTCTTAATTTTTGGTTATTTGAAGTAGCTCTTCATTTATAATATTTAAGAGTAGGTATGTTCAAATTTTTTATGAACACAATTACTGGATTTATGTCCCCAGTGGCGGATCGTTATAAATCAAGATATATTAAAGATGTCTCATTACCAGAGGTATCATCTATACAACGCGTCACGTAATTAACGCAAACCCTGAAAGTACTTTGTTAAGAATTGGCTACTGGTCTAAAATGTTCAAGCAACCATGACATAATGTCAATAGTTATGGAGATATGCAATATCAAAGTTGGCATTTTTTTCAATATTTCTGACTTACTTTTTGCAAAAAGCTGAACTATCATTACAGAAACTTATATCGATCATGAAGAATGTATATATTTTACTTCCGGTTAACGTTTTTTGTTGCCCATCCCTGAAATAGGCCGTATTCCATGTACGCGAACGTCGAATTGTCGATGTTCTCCAATGAAAATATGCGCTGGCTGGGGCAGCTCAATGCGGAGATTTCGGTTCGTATTTCATGTTTGAATTCGGAATCTCACGGATTATATTTCTTAGTCTGAATATCTCGGGACATGTTCCCGCTACTGGATTTTGATAATAATCCCCAGATGGATTTCATAACCCGGCAGTAAACTTTATAGAGGTAAAATAGTTCGACAGAGTTCTTAGGACACATTTTTATAGCGGGGTGTTACTCAATTTAGAGTTCATTCTAACGCTTCGGTTCGCCAAAATGAATACGTAAATAATATAATATTCAAAAATATTATATGTATTTATATTATTTATATATTTATAAAAAATTATGCAACGATATGAACCTTATAATGAATGGGATTCAAAAATATTGTTTTTGCATGCATTCAACTCAAAAAGTTTGAACACAACAGTTTTTTTCCGTTATTTTTTATAAATTATTTCTACTTTTATTTAAATATTTACCATCATTACACGTCCCTACATGGGATTTAGATCTACATTGTTAATAATTTGAAATAGGATGTAAGGGGAGCGGGGCGTCCTTGTTTTGCGCATATATAATAACGTTGAATGCAAAATTTAAGGGGTGGGATGCTTGGGGAGTAGGGTGGAATGAATATATTTTTCTCAGGATCCTGGAGTATAACTGATCAAAATTTGGAATGTGTAAAACATAATTAACATATAGATCACACGTTAAGTTTGCCAGAGAAGGGAGGAATGCGTATGTTCTACGCGGGGTCTTAAAGATATTGCCATGAAACACAAAGCAGAAAGAATTGTGTAAAATCGAAGGTCTCACAGCACACTACACCTTTTACACTAAAATGGAAACTAATACAAAGGTCTGACGCATTCTATCAGCTTCGCAAGAAACGACTGGAACACAAGTCTCTACAAATACGAGGGCATCTTGCTACGCATTCAGGGATGTTTTGACAAGTGACGTGCGAACATAAAAAGGCGTTTCACAAGAGACAAGTCCAGAGTGGGGAACGTGAGATTTAGCTTGAGCTAGTGCGAACTTGAGCGGAACGACCTTGTGATACACAAAAGTGTAGCGAGTTAAATAAATATCTGTGTGGAATATTCTAGTGACAATTAGTGTGAATAAAATAACGGTGCCCCGATTAAATTCGTGTCAAGTGCATTTATTTAATTAATTTTAATTTATTTCAATTTTTTCGTTCGCCTCACACGTACACTATCCTGTCATAATATACATACTTAGGGTCCTATATATAAATTTGGGAAAAGAAGTCATCAAATTTAAAGCTCATTAACTTACATCAGAGGAGGAGAGGGTAAAAAGGCCAGGTGAGGGGTGGTATTGCCAAGTTTTGTGTAGGGTTACAGAGAATAGGTAAATATACGAAATTTGTTTTAAATAAGATACTTAAGGGGAATACAGAAAATATACAAACATCCAGTTTTATATACATATATAGATACATGCACGCAGAAAGTAATTAATAATTATATACCTAATTACGATAGGTCAAAAATTATGAGTACTTCATAATCTATAGAACCAGACCATTTCAATAGAACCCAATGATTTTTAATCCAATTATGAACTCCGCGAAAACACCTAAATTTTTCTTTCAACTATAGTTTTAATCGTAAATTATTAACGTCATAAGAAAGTGTTTTAGCCAGTAAATTGTTTTTAAAATAATTTTAATTTGTAAATCAAAGTGTCTTAAAAAAACAATTATTCTGAATTCGTAAACCACCTCATAGAAAATAATCATAAATTTGACTTAAAAACAGGGTTGGAAATATTAAATACCAATTATAAGGGTTTAAAATTAAATGATTAAGAAAAAAATTACATTAGGGAAGTGGCAAATAATAAACAACCTCTAATAAATTACCAAACCTATTTTCCATACAGCCCTTTGTTCAATTTAATTTTCACATAATTTCATAACACCCACTTTAGACTCCGCCCCCTCTCACTACCTCTCCCTCGTAGATTCCTGATCGTTCTGTAGGCAAGTGAGTGCATCCTATTCTTTGACAAGATTACCACGCATGTGATAAATATTGGTGAAATGTCAACATTACTATGGATGTGGTGTATAGTGTTGTGAACATAGTAGTGTAGTGTTGGTCCTGACGAAGAGACGGGTACTTCTCGAAACCAGTAGGTCTAAAATCTGGTAATGATTCATACTAATTTAACTAACACTTTCTTATTATTATTTTTGCCCATCTTCAGGTTAAAATTAAAATTTGTTTAATTCAATTTTTAAAAATAAATAACAATCCTTTTAACTTTAATATCTCGGACAAGTGATAAGACATCCATAGAAGTACAAGATCATGCATCTTATAAAGATTGCCGAAGTCGGGGACCCGGAAGAAGGAGAACATCGTAGCTGAAAAACCTGACACAATGGCTTGGCAAGTCTACTGTAAAGCTGTTCTGGGCCGCAGTAAACAAAGTTCTCATAGCCGACATGATAGCCAACGTCCGTTGAATGGATAGAGCAAAAAAAACAAGAGAGATTAACTCTTGATCATTATTGAGTAAATATATTGATCTGTCAGAATTATTTTTCAACTTTGGCTTCTCTAAGACTTCAATAGAGATGATAGTTACAGACTATCAAGTATTTGGCGCCCTGTTCTTACGACATTGATTCAACCATTGAGAGACGTCGCAGTAAAGTCCGCCGACGTAACTAGTACATATTGCACACTGGCGACCTCTATTGTAGAAGAAGTGAACACTCCACAATAAAGTGCATATAATTTGCGGCCTCGAAAGTAGTAATCCGTCCGCCCTCTACCTCCGCGGGTAAAGGTCGTCCTCCTGATAACGTTGAACAGTATTCAACGAAACTTCGAGAATCGTTTCTCGGAAAAACATACGGTTCGTGTAAAATATCCGCAACTATTTACAGTTAAATAACTATGAAACAGTTATAGCTATTTTGGCCCAAAAAGCAAGCCATCCCTCTGTCATAACGCGCTCTAGCAACGCTCTGCTGAAAAGGCTGGTTATTTATATTTCACCCCCTTTGTATTAACGCAGTCTTCCCGCACAGCTTACCGCACTAAATATGACAGCTGTATTTGATTGCCTCTCCGAGGGTATAAACAACGCTCTTATCGTCGGGGACATACGCTTTAAATAAAAGCCTTATTTATTTTTGTTAATTACTAATATTTATCATTTTTTATTTACGTGAATTATTTTTTACTTGCTGTAACCCGTTGAAGTTACATGCTTTTACATGCCGGTTCCTAATGTTCTGTATTCAAGATTTTATAGGAAACATGATTTTGGAAGGGACAGATACATACAATCTAGAATTTAGTATATTTTAAATTAGTAAACCTCATTCAAAACAAACATTTTTTTTAATTTTTAGGATATTGCTGGCTTTGCTTTTATATCCCACATATCTAGGTGTAGGTATATGCCATTGAAATATGTAAAATATGCCTTATTAAAGAAACAATAATAATTAGTTAAGGCGATCGTATGGAAATATATCATTTTAAAATTTATTCATCAGGTTACGTGTATTTTAAATAGGAATATCTTGTTAAAATGTCACACTCTTGCGTTTTTTATCATATTTTTGTATAAAAATATCTCATTTTAAAATTTATTCATCAAGTTACGTTTATTTTAAATAGGAATATCTTTTAAAATGTTACAAACTAAATTATATAATTGATTAAAAAATTACCAAAAAAATATCGACAAAGATTTTGATTTTTTTCTTGTTTTTTTTATAAAATTATAATATCTATTCTTTTGACTATTGAAGTAAAAAAGTTGTCAACCAAGTAAAAAGACAAAAAACAAAATATAAAAAACCACAAAAAATAAAATATTTTTAAAAAACAGTATTTTTTTAAAAATAAATTGCAAGGAAACAAACTAACAGATTTTACTATAATTATAATAAATTTAAGATAATCATTTACTTTGTAATATTCTGGAATAAAAAGGACATCTCAATAGGCCATTCAGTGATAAAAGGCCCACAAAGTGGAGCAACTTTCTTCATTTTTAAAACATCGAAGGTTTGGTAATTTATTAATCAATTATATAATTTAGTTTGTGATATTTTAATAAAATATTCGTATTTAAATTATATGTAACCTGATGAATAAATTTTAAAATGAGATATTTCCGTACAAAAATGTGATAAAAAAACGCAACGATATGAGAAAAAATTGTGAAATTTGCTCATTCTGCTAGACTATCGCCTTAAGCGAAAAATTGGGTTATTATATCGACAGCCCCCCAAAGACATAGGTATAAAAAAATGAAATTCTAATGTTTTTTTATGTTTGGCTTTACATACAAAATGAGCATATTTATCCGTCAGTTTGTAATTATGAAAAAAAACATTTCTTTTAATGTGGGGAAGAGTATTTTATATAATGTATTGTTACAAAAATGCATTTTTGGTAGATATTCTAGTTTACGTATGGTTCGTCGACATGTTACAAGACCCCATACTGCAAGAGTCGCCGGGAAAAAAATGTGCATTAGTATAGAAAACTCTAAACTACCCTCATTTTACTCCTACATTAATTTCTCCAATCGATTATCACCTTTTCTTTGCGCTAGATAATCAGACGCAAAATAAACAATTTCACAATAAAGAAGAAATTAAAGCGGGGGCAGATAGATTTTCGGCTCCAGAGACACAACGTCCTTTGAAAACTTGTGTCTCGTGGGGTAAGGGTGTTGATTGTGAAAGTGATTCCTTTAATGAATACAACTTTTCCTCAAAGTTTTAACCCTTCTTAATGAATTAAATATATAAAACCGCCCGAACATTTTTTACTATCCAATAAATTATATTTTCTTCAAAAAGAGCAAAATAATTTTGTGGTGAAATTAAAAATATAATTAACAAGAAAATACTCTACTTCACCACTACTTTATTAAACATACTAACATGTTTCTGTATATATATTAGCACTAAATTATTTATTCAGTTCTCTTATTTTATTTATTTATTTAATTTTAATTTCTTTTTCCCTACTACAGGTACCTCGATTTTTTTATTTTTAGTATACGTTGCACTTTGATAGTACCGTTGACCATTGGCCCTGAAACATGTTAGTATTTTCAACAAATTGGGTGTGAAAAAAAGTATATTCTTAATAATTATGTTAATTAAATTACATTTTGTTTATTGAAATCAAACGTAAAGAAAAAATGGGAAAAATTATACTTTTTTTTTTTAATTAATTAACTTTTAAGTGTGATTTCTCAAATATAAGAGAAAAAAGAGCGTGCAGGCTGCAGTGGGCAGGACACGTAGCCAGAGTAGATGAGTACCGTGACATACACAAAGCTTTCAAAGTTCCAGGCTGTGGGAGATGCTGATACGTAGATGGGCATATAATTTATTTATTTATTTATTTAACGCCCTTATGAGCTTTTATAAATATACAGAATATAAATTTTAAAAATAACATAAGACAGATAAAATAAAAATACAGTTAAAGGTACAAATAATAATAGTTAAAAGGTAAAATAATATTACAGACAAATTTATTATCCATTTTCATTTCGTTGAGATGTAAAGAATTGTATCAGCTTTGTCCTATACACAGTTATATTATCAGCAAAAATGTCAGCCGCCTCTGCATGTTCATCCCCTAATGAGTGTAAACTGGGAATTACAGAGTTTACTAATGCATTAGTAATGAAATTTCCACTATAATAGAATAATGCACTGTATCTTGATGACCTCGATGGGGCGTATAAGTCGATCAGACTAACAATCTGGGGGCAATCAATCATGCTATTTATGATTCTATAAAGAAATATGAGGTCTGTCATAGTACGTTTCACAGATGAGTTTAATAGTTGTAAATAACTAAGGAGATATTTATAATTGATAACTTCCAAGCGTAATGTCAGGACTCACAAGTGTCCTGCAATGGGTAATCGAGCGTCCAGTATACTGGACCACAGCATCAAAGTCGATAACGCTCTGCAGTGCCTGCGGTCATGGATTTCCCAAGAGGAGACCCGCGAGACCGGTAAAGTAGAAGATAAAGATGTTTAAAACACTTGGGAAAAATCTTGTTACCCCTGAATATAAAGTAAAGTAATGTAAAATGTGTATAACTAAATTTAAAATATATTTCATTTTTATATTGTAATACATACACAAGGTGAGTTATCACAATGTATTTATGTAATTAATAACACATATTGTGTGTGTATTGAAAAGATAAAATAGAAAATATTTTAAATTAAAATGTTACACCACGAAGTAACTGCCAAGTCTTTTAATAATATGTATAAATATTTAAAACTTAACATTTAAACCGAAAACAGGTAATTTAATTTATTTATTTGCTCTTAAACTACATTTTTTCATTATTTAATTTACATAATTTTTTTAAACATATTCTTTTTACTTTCGCCTTTTCTATTGTATTAAATAATATCTACTCGAAAAAAAAATGATCATTTTATTTGTATATATCTACTTTTATATGAGTAATTCCACCAATATGTTTCAGAAATTACCATTCCATCATCAGGGTGTTGTATAAACAATTATATTATATTATATATTATACAACATCCTGATTATGAAATGGTTATTTCTGAAACGTGTTGGTGGAATCACTCATATAAAAGTAGATATGTATATACAAATAAAATAATCAATATTTTTTTTTAAATGTCAATCTACAATGTTGCTCAATCAATTGAAAAAATAATATCTACTTGCTTTTAATCCATAATTTGTATTTATATCTACAAACAATTGATTAATTTAATACTCATATGGTAATTTGTTATATATTTATATATTTTTTTCTCTAAATATTGTAAGCTGCTCATCTCGCCAAAGGTTCATTCTAATGAGATGAGTGGCTCATTTTCTAGCCAACATGTACAAAAAAAATAAAAAAGGATTTTTTAGTATACTTTTCATATTATTCCAAAATGATAGGTAATTAGATATAGATAATAGGTAAATAGATATAGATAGTAGGTAAATAGGTTTGTTTAAAATATACATTGTTACGTGGTTACATCAATACCTACAATTTTTAAAACATGTTTAAATATATAAACGTAGTAACATATATAGTATTCGTCAGATTTAACTTAAATAAGTGGATTGTATTCCATTTGTTGATGGGGTAACATATGATGAGATAACAAACTGTTATGTAAAATTTGTATTATATTATGCTTTATTAAACTTGTGCTATTGCTTTCTTCTTTACATTATTATTGTTATATTATTTTGTTGTATTATTATTATATTATGCTTTCTTTAAGCTTATGCTTTTGCTATATGCTTGCTTTTTACTTAATATAATATTTATATTTTAGTATTGTGCTCCTGCTGTTTTGTGTATTTTTATTTGTTTTCTACTTTATATTATTATATTTTCTTGTGATTATTTTACGGGTAATATACACTCTACCTTATTGTTTTTAAAAGCCCAGAAGGCGTTAAATAATTAATAAATAATTTTTCTTACGCTTACATCAAGAATTATAATTTCAAAGGTAAATATGGATTGGTTTTATAATAATTGTATTTCCTTCAACATTAACATTAAATTTAAAAATATATCAGTATCTGATATAACCTTAAACTGCGATGGAATTTCAATATGCAATATGCAATGGCTTTACAATGCTGCGTTCCTGATTGCGGACACACCAAAAATGAACTTTTCATATTTACTTTAGCGATAAAATTCTTGCCATATTCTGATTAATCAAACAATCTGGTGAAATACCTGCAAACAGGATTTTTCTATTGTTATAATGGTTCGTAACAAAGTAAATTGGTATTTCCCTGTACTTTGAAATATTCTGCGTTGATGAATTATTAACCTTTAATATTAGGTCCTTACATATGAAATTGACGTTTAGTATGGGAGGAACATAAAGTCGATTTTTTTTTATTATAATATATTTATTTAATCAAAGTATGTACCATTGCTATCTATGCACTTTTGCCATCTCATAGGTAGTTCATCGATCCCTTTACTAAAAAAACCATTCGGAAGGGAATCAATAAAATCTTTGAAGGCGGTTTGGACTGCCCCATCGGAGTTGAATTTTTTCCTTTGCAAGAAGTTATCCAAATTTCGAAAAAAATGGTAATCTGTTGGGCAAGGTCCGGAGAGTACGGTGGATGTCTTAGACATTCCAATTGAAGCTCCTCTAATTTGGTAGCCATCTGTTGTGCAGTATGTGGTCTAGCGTTATCATGAAGCAGCAGTGGCCTAGAGCGATTAACCAGCCTCGGTTGTTTAGCAGCTAGCTTTTCCATCATGGTTTGCAGTTGCTGACAATACACATCTGCCGTAATCGTCTGGCCAGATTTAAGAAAGCTGTAGTGAACGACACCAGCACTAGTCCACCAAACGCTCACAAGTAACTCGCGTTTGTTGATTTGCTTCACTCAAGTCGTGAGGTACCCACCTTTCAAGCTTTTTCACCTTACCAATTTGCTTCAAGTGGATTAAAACAGTTTTATCACTAACACCGCAGCCTGTAGCTAACTCGGATGTGGTTTGCGATGGATTCCGCTTCCACAATAGCCTTCAATTCTTCATTATCAACTTTGGTCTCCGGCCGTCCACGGGGCTTGTTCTGCAGGTTGAAATTTCCAGAACGAAAACGTTGGAACCAAAAACGCACTATGTTTTCTTTTGCGGCACCGTCGCCATACACATCATTAATCCTTCGAGCCGTTTCTGCAGCACTGGTGCCACGGTGGAACTCGTACTCGTAAATAACGCGATATTTCAAGTTTTTCATTTTGTAAACTGAGTCTCGCAAAGAAAAAAACAATTGAGGAAAAAACAAATGAATTATAATTTTCAAAACACAAATACATGAGTAAATAGCTGTAAAAATTTGGATTTGGAATTCCTAACCAAAGAGAAGATATTTGAGATCAAATTTGCCAGTACGGTAAAACGTCAATTTCATATGTAAGGACCTAATATATGCCGCATTTGAATATTTGTTGAAGTGACTTAATTTATTTCTCATAAATAAAGCTCTTTGATATTGCATATCATTTGTACAGTAAATCATTATTTAAAAGTGATGTTTTATGTACATACTAGCTGTGCCCGCGCGGCTTCGCACGCGTAGACTTTTAGAATACTGTTTGGACCGTCATAGAACTTTCGCGAACATTCTCCTTCCAGAACTTTCAAGAAATTCGAATGTAAAGGAACCGTCTAAACACACCGACACATTCCACCACTCAGTTTATAACCTTATAGAACTTTCAGGAATTTTCTAGAACCTTCTCCTTCCAGAACTTTCTAGAGCAGATATTTCCGGAACATTCTAGACTCACTGACACAGTCAGCGCGCCTATTTTGAAATAATCTGAAGTATTTGCGGCCTTCGCATAATAAAACAATGTGCTAGAAAGCACATTTTTGTCACTCACTCCTACCCACGCACAGCCACCCCCACCAAACTCGCATATTTTTGATGTGACACCAAGAGCTACCCACCACCATAACCACCGGTGAGTGGTTGTGGAGAAAACTTGACGGGTAGGGAAACACGGGCTTCTTTTTATATATATTGATTATATGAAGGATATTAAAGCATCGGAACCAATATCCCATTGAGATGTTACTAAGAAAAATAAAAAACCCGTCACTACTCGAGAATATCTTCCTGGAACCCGAGAAACCTACATCTCATTGAAAATAAAATTTTAAAAATAATTGGCACCTCAGTTTTCCTCCTATAGGTATTTTTATTTTATTTTATTTATTTATTGATTGTTTATTTACATTTACATTAGATAAAACAAGATACTAATAACTGTCACACTAGGTAAAAACCTGTTCTGTGGCAGTTATTCTCGTATGGTATTTATGTAGTAATAAAAAATGACAATTAAAGAATCTAAATCTAAAAGAAAATAAAAAGAAAAGAAAGTATACATACAAAATCAAGATAAGATTTTAAAGTAAATCATAGGAATACCTAAATCTAACAGAAAAGATAAGAAAAGAAAATACACATACAAAATTAAGATAAGAATTTAAGTAGTTACAAAAATAAATATTATATTACAGTATACTTTAAATTATATAAATCAGTTTTAGCCAATTCAGAGGTCAAGGGCGAATTTTATAAGTATTGTTTTAAGGTTTAATTGTCTCGGGTCAATAACGTTAAATATTCCAAACAAATATGTGTTTTAATAAATATTTAACTTGAAAACATGGATACTGCTGTTTTTGCTACCAAATAGTGGTACATATTAGATATTGCTGTCTTTGTTATGATTTGTCAGTAGAAAATCGACATCAACTCTCACTTTAGTATAAAACAGCCATTTTGTCACGTGACAAATTTTTAGCCATTTATGAATTGAAGTGAATATAGCTGCTTTCGCTTTTAAATTATGAGGACATTGCTATTTTTGCTTAATAGCTATTTGGAAACATGAATGCGGTCACTTAGGCGCTTGTGTGGAAAATCTTTGGTCGATAGAGTGAGGAACGAACAAATTAGAAATGAATATAATGCTGGCTGTAGTGTGGTAGACAGAATAAAGAAAGGAGTGCTGAGATGGTTTGGTCACGTACAACGTATGAGCGAGGAAAGGATGGTTAAAAAAATATATGGGGCGAGTGTTGAAGGCAACAGGAATAGAGGGCGTTCGGGAAAAACCTGATGATCAGATACTACAAGTATTGGAAAATGGCCCTGTTAAAACAACCGTACAGCTTGCGTGGGAAGATGTATGAATTTAGTTGAAGCAAGAATGGTGTGCCAAAATAGAAGAATATGGCGTTCTATCATATTTGCCTACACTGAGGATAAGCGGCATGATGGTTAGTTAGTTAGTTAGTTGGAAACATGATTTGGGAAGCTATATTTCTTTTAAAATCTCGAATTCATTCTAAATTAGTAATCCTCGGTGACTATTCAAAATATTTACTTATATTTTTTTTGATACAGGTGCCTTTGCTTTAAAATACCAGTTATATATGAGAACTTTTTAAGTAGAATTAAATTAGAATATATTAAGTCGTTTCAATAATTTAATCTGAAATTGTATTAAAAAGAATGTTAACAAAATGTAACTGATGGTGTTAGAGAAAGATTAATGTGGGTAATGAAATAAATAAATTAAATAATTTTTTTCAATTTTATCAAAAAGTAGAGGTATTGTTTTATTATATTTTTTGAAACGCTTCTTCACCTATTTTTTAAGTTGGATATATCCTTAAAGTTATTTTTTTACAATACAGGTATTAAATAAGCATCCAAAAATTAAAAACAATTAAGCGAATTTCTTTTTTTAAATGCATAAATAAAAGTGAATACTAAGTCACGGGATTATTCTACATGAATGAAACGGGATATTCTAGCGTTCAAATATCCTTATAAATAATACATCGATTATTATTTTTCACTACTGTGATGGAAGATTCTGTTTACTTTATAGTATCAATTTTAACTGAGTTTGCCATCTTTGTGACAAAAGCCCTTCAAAGCTCTGGTATTCATCTTGAGGGACGAATTCTATGAATAATAAATTACGGTATCTTCGTATTGACCGAATAGCCATTAGGCCCGAACTACATCGAGACTTGCTCAGTCGGGTTTGTCACTCTCTCTTAAAGTGTAGTCTTTGAATTAGTGATTTGTGGTGCTTCATCCAGGATTCAAAAGGAGTCGCTTCGTTTCATTACATTTTGGAAAAGTATTAAAGAGTTTTTTACAAAACGCCTCCGGCATTTGTTGGTTTGTCTAAGTGTATTAGAGCTTCATTGTATAGTTTAAAAAACTTCATCAAAACTTGTATCTGATACGTTTTACGTAGCCAAACTTTATGGAACCAAAATAAAGACGACTTACAAAAGAGAAAAAAGATCTTGAAGTATTCTACTCGTACGTTATCATGAGAGAAATTAACCCTTGTCTACATAAAACCAAAATTTTCTATTATATATTTGGAAATATTTAAAGTACGTATCCATAAGCATACATCAATCAATATATATTTTATAATTTAACCATTATCATCTACTCAAAATAATAACATTATGTTGCATTGAAGTTTTGAAAAAATATGTTTATTCATTCATTACAAACGTTAGTTTTATCATTGGGTAAAAGCGGAGCTTGATTTATTTGTAATAAAAAGCCAATCTCTTCCATTTTGACAAGAAATCTTCTGTTGTTTTTCAGTGAAATATCCTTTTATATATACTTATTAGTGAGCTTGTACTGAGGGTACATTTTTCAAATAGAAAAGTAACAAAATTGAATTGAATACACTAAATTTCTACTGCAGTAATGTATTCAATTTATAAAACTAACTCTTTTTAAAATAAAACCGTATTATTAAGGTTTTTGGCTCTTGTAATATGTATATTTACCAGAACTATGTTTATAAGTGTCACGCGTAAGGAAATTTGAAACGAAATTGATACATAACTTTGTTTTAAAGTTTCAAAAATATAATTGTGGAAACATCTTTGTTGCTTTTTATTTGTTCGTTTCATTCATCAATCCGTTTTATCAATGCCTTTTATGTCTGTCCTAAGGCGGGCTTTGAATAGTTTCAATGAAATATTAATAAAAATATTTTAATAATATTAATGGAACTGCATTTATGATATGCATTGTTAGATAGGTATATAGAAACACGCATACTCGTGTAAATAATAACAATTACGCACCACATATTAATTCTATTCATTCAATTCAATTCACTCCAATTCTCAATTATATTCAATAGTCAATTACGCACCACATATCAATTCTATTCATTTAATTCAATTCAATTCTCAATTACATTCAATATTCAATTACGCACCACATATCAATTCTACTCATTCAATTCAATTCAATTCAGTGAAAAAAATTGTAAACAGTTATGTAGTAAATCAATTATCATCTAATTTAAAATATTTTAACAAAAATGTTTATTCAAAAAACTAATGAACGTCTTATTATTTGCGAAAATTGTTTACTTAAACTGCAATTTTCATATCAGTTAAAAAGTTGTGAGAATTTTATGTCAGTTGAGGTATTTTATGTTAATTCAAGTGTGTATTTTATGGGGATTTTGGAAAAAATCATTTCAAAAACTAAATCAACAATTGGGTAATGTTTTTCAATTCGAACGTTTGGAAGTTCATGTAAATTGACGGTCCGCGCAAGGTCTAACAAGTTTGAGATAGCAATTATTGCTTTGAGATAGCTATCATTCTATTCATAAGGGAAAAGGAGTTGAATTATCCATGAAATAATAATATTTGCCAACTGACCCGCAGCCGATTGTTACAATAATATATTAATGTTTATAATCCATTTATCATTTCGCGTAGAAAGCTTTCTATTCTGGTTGGGCTATCACAATTAAATTATGAGATGGGATATTATTAATTCAAAAATATTTTTATGTATAATATTGCACTTACCTTTTTTGTCTCCATATTTTTTAATTTATTTAGTAAAATACAACTAATAAGTTATTTCTTTCTTACTAATTTACTTTTTTTAGCGAAATTTAAAATAAATTAAATTTTAATAAATATTATTATTAAGTTCTACGGGTTAAGTATTTATAGGTGTTACAGCTGTTTCGGCTTGTAAGGCCATTATCAAACAGTGGATATACCACGTACAAACGACTTATTTATAAAATTTTAAGTTACATTAATAATAATATTTATAAAAATTTAATTAATTTTAAATTTCGCTAAAAATAAATATGGAGTTCTACAAATTAAACACAAAAACCATAAATAAATAATTGACTTTTCTTACTCCACGCTTTGTTATCGCTTAATTTTCATAAATATTGTTTAATAGTGCCAATATTGACACATTTTCAATGAAAATGGATGGAACGACAGATATATCACGCAATTTCTACCGATGCAGTAAGGGGTGAATAAATCGTCCTTTACCAGCACGTATGTTATGTAGATATACCCCAACTACCCTTATATCACGTAGCTTGTCAACTCTGACTTATTGCAATAAATCTTTGTGCTCCTTGAACAAATAAGGCGAAGGATTGTCGATGATTTAGAGTAACATCCAATAATCCGGTATCAATCAGAAGCCCATGAGTTAAGAATCTTTAAAGGATGAAGGAATTATTGTTAATTAATTAATTAACGCATTCTTCTTCTTCTTCTTCATGTGCCCTGTCGGGTACCCCGACGTCGGCGATCATCTGAGAGAAAGTTTCCCTGTCCAGGGCAGTGCGGAACAGCTCTTCCACGCTTCTTATCCCGGTCCACTCTCGGATGTTTCGAAGCCAGGTATGCCACCTCCTTCCAACCCCTCTGCGACCCTCAATCTTCCCCTTCATGACGAGCTGAAGGATGGAGTATTTTTCGCCTCTCATTATATCACCAAAATATGAAGTTTTACGAAGCTTTACTATGTTGAGTAACTAAGTCTGTTTGTATTTACTCTACGTAAAACTTCAACATTACTAGTCATGTCAGTCCAAGATATCCTTAACATTTTACGATGTATCCACATTTTGAACGACTCTAGGCGATTTAGAGTAGTCAGAAGCAACGCATAAAATTGTTTAAATTTAGTACCAACATCTGCCTGAAGTAAAGAAATGATATATTAATATTAATCTCTAAGCAGAGGATCTAAGGTATAATTTACCCTATTTCCTTGGCCTGTAAATACATATAATCATTCAGCCTTCATTATCTCAAAAGAAAAATATATTATAAACTTAATAGTAGCTTGTTGGTCTTGTGGTTAGGACACTCGCCTCGTGATCCAAAGGTCGCGGGTTTAAACCTCACTCCAGACTAGCAAGTTAGTCCTATTTTCATAGCACAAGCGTTTAGCTTAGTTTGAATATAGTTAGAATATTGATGTGACACGTATTCAATGTTCGCATCTCTATTTAAAAAAAAATTATAGAATGCCCATGATATAAAGCGCATCGGCGCATTGGAACTTCGATGTTTTTGAATTCTGTTTATGGAAGTTCGTTTAAAATATTCTGTTTATAGTTTTCTATGTATAGTTTTCCCATTGCAGGGTCCATCATCAGGCTAATGTGGGTCCATCATCAGGGCTGATGGACCCTGCAATGGGATCCGAAACGTTGGCCAGAGAGGTCACATATACACGGCAGAATATCCCAGAAAACTATACACAGAAGATTCTGAATGGCTGTGAAAACCTAAGGACATTTTTTTCTTTTAAAATAAATTAATAAATTCTTCCTTAAAAAGTTTCCTATCAAAATTGATTAAGCTCGTGGGAAATTTTATTTGTATATATACAAATTCTTTTATGTATACTAATTACAAGAGAGTGACGTAGAACAGCCTTTGTGCTCAATACAATATTTCATACAGAATACTGTTCGACTTGGCACATTACTGTTGCGCTTGCACAATGTTAGCCGGAGGCTGTGTCCATGAATTAATTTGTCTCCCGAGACATTGTGTTGCTAGTGTTAAGCTATGGCTGGAACACACTAGCAACACTTCGGTACATGTTTCCCCCTGAATCCTTAACCAAAAAATGGTACCGACTAGAAAGTATGTTGTTAGTAATGTATGTGATAATTTATTTTTTATTTATTTATTTATTTTATTGTTAATTTGTTAATACAAGTTACTAATAACTGCAACACAAGGTAAAAACCTGTTCTGTGGCAGTTATTCTCATATTATATTTATGTAATATTAACAAATGACAATTAAAGAAAGTATAAATGTAAGAATGAAAGTAGATCAATAATAATAAAGTAATTCATAGGAATACCTAAATCTAAAAGAAAAGAAAATATACATACAAAATTAAGATTTAAGTTAAGTTACAAAAAGTTAAAATTAAGTTACAAAATTAAATATTATATTATGGTATACTTTGAATTATATAAATCAGTTTTTGCCAATTCAGAGGCCAAGAGCGGATCACTTCTTCAGCATACCTTCTACCTGATATTTTTATAAACTCACGATGATAATACGATGTTTAAAAGGTTTGTGTAGAGTTATTTATTTAGTTTCATTAGGTAATGTATAAATTATATCTTATGTGATTTACTACATTTTTAATGTTTGTAATTTACTAAATTTAATTTAAATTATTTACGCATAATACATAAGTGTGTATGAATTTTATATTAATTGAATGAATAAAGAAAATCAAAGTCTCATTCATGATTTTTAATTAAATAGCTGAAATTGGAAATTCTTATTAATTTTATATATTTTTTGTTCTTATTAAAACGTCATATTCACTTAAGCTAAATTATAATTAATAAAATTTCTGACCACAAAGTTGATGCTTTACATATTCTAAATATTTATAATAATATAAAAATATATTAATTTTTAAAAACAGTTTCCTTTAAAATATTAATTTTTAGATAATTATTTAACAGATTTAAAAACTACTTTTTTTTTAATTTTTGAAAAGAAATCATATCACACGTCCATTCAGTAATTAGCAACCCACAAAGTGGAAAAATTTTCTTCAATTCTAAATCATTTAGTTAGCGTCATTTTAGAAAAAATTATATGATGATGATAATGTTTACAAAAATATGTATGTAAGATGTCAGATTCTAAAATTGACTATAATAAGAAGAACGATAATCATTTATTATTTGAAATTTCAGGAGTATTGTGAAATGAATGAAATATAATGGTGGACAAATATGATTTTAATGTAATTTAAATACGATTTTTTTTTCTCCAAAAATCTTCATTTATTCTTCAATATTAATTTCATCCACTTCAAAGTAGTTTCCATCAGATGTAATATATTTGTCAGTATTCTTTTTAGTCTTCGAAGAACTTTTCGATAAGGCGTTTAGCTTCTTCAGTGATTCTATCTTTATTTCTTGTTGATATCAAATTTGGAAAAATATAGTCCTTTCATATTTTTTTTCATCTTCGGAAATAGAAAGTAGTTGCAGGTGGCCATATCCGGCGAATATGTAGGCTGAGACATCAAAACGGTTCTGTTTTTGCCGGAATTTTGAAGTATTTGTCCACTTTTTACTCCCTTTATATTAACTCGTGGCGTCTGCTTGTCTTCTTGTCTTCTTGTCTGACGAAAAAACTTTGGATCCATTTTAAACGCCGTTCCCGTGATCCAATCGAGCTGAAACTTTGCAAGCAGACTCGTGGCAACGATCAAAGAGATGTATCAAATTTTCGTGAAAAAATATAAATTATAGTATATGTATTGGATTTTTCAAATTTTTAATGGTTTTTTCATACAACTCAGTAAGTTGTATGGAGATTCCACGCATCTGGTAGACACGGAACCTGATTATAGTATAATTTTGGATTTTTGGAAATTTTTTATTACTCCCTTTCGTAGCGTCGCCCGACCGAAGCCCAACGTGTAGGTTAAGCGCCAAACTAGTTTCCGCTAGTAAATGAGAAAGGGAGTATAATAAATTTTTATTTTTTTTCCATTAATAAAAAATGCCGGCCGCACCAATATGCATATTACCTTTTTAAAGTCCACAATAAATTAAGCATTCAATACGGCCACAACAGTCAAAATTAGCCAGGTACCAAGTATATTAAAGGAACGTAAAAAATTGTGACAGTGCACATACATAAATATTTATACAAATGATGTCTGTCGGCTAAAAAATGTGTCGACATAATAGTCCTCATATTCCATGACATACTTTTTCTGTTTCCCTACAGGATATGAACTATTTTAGAAACCTTACTAAAACAAATACAAATATGGAGAATACGTGCAAAGGTTCCTACTTTTTAGGCAATTTCTCATCGCGCCCTTTGTTACACAATTGATTATTTATACTCCCACTGATTTATGCCATCTTGTTGTGAGAAAGTTGTGATTTATTTAATACGTTTGGGACAGTGTAGAACTACGCGGACGATAGCTATATTATGTGCTACCAGATGCTACCTCGAAAGCGAAAATTTTAACAGTGGAAGGCGAGTGTGGAGTTGTATCTATATAATATGTTGAATAAACTACGCACTTAACGGCCAATTATATATATTTACAGCACACGTACATATTTCATGATATTTATAATCAGTATATATATTATTGATGTCTCACAGAGACGACATTATATATTTTTTTTATGGGATCTTTTGGTGTTCATAGGGCTTCCGAGCTATCGTACGGCTGGCTTAAGTGATCACTTTACATAATGTAATATCACTTTATGTAATTAAATTCAGTGACTTTGTGTGAAAAATATAAGTTTTAATAGTTTTAAGTATTTCATTTGCTTTCCACAGCCGTGATCCCGTGACAATACTTTAGCGTCAGTCAATTTTGTATATATTATTGCATTTTATCATTAAACTTAAACTAAAGACAACATAAAGCATCTCATCTATATAACATCTCTTCTGATTAATTTTAAAACCCTTTTATGGGGGCTGACCCTTTTTGCAGGCAGAAACATAATATTATGAAGTATTTTTTTCTAATTTTTATTTATCCATCATCATATATTTGTATAGTTAATTGGCCGCGCTAAAATGCGCACCGTGATTGGCTGGCGCAGTTCAGTTTCAGCACACCGACACGTCATCATAAAACAGATGCCACGCCATAAAATGGCGTGGCATCTGTTTTATGATGACGTGTAAAATGGACTTTTTAAATGGTAATTTACTCTATTTTCAAATGAATTGTTAAAATTCACGGCACCTACTGGATTTAATCACCGCCGGCACGCACAATCCCAAAATGCTGATTTTACAAATCAGAAATGTAGGCGATTTGAGCTTCCGCAGTGAACGCTGTTATAATGTTTATTTGATTTTCTATCATTAGGCTTTATGTTTGTATAAATAGGAAAGGAAAGGAAATATAAACAAAATAAATATTCAAATCAAAAAAATATATTCGCTGGTGTTATAAATTATTCATGTAATAATTATTCCGCGGAAAAACGAAAGGTAACAATTAAGAGTTACCTAAGAATTATAACATATTTCTTACAAGGCTCCTTTGTTCTTCAATGCTTTTCCCGAAAATATTAAGAGTGCAAACACTCTGTCACTTTTTAAAAAAATGGTTAAGGGTGTTATACAGACTGATGGAAGTGATATCCAAATGTCTTTGGTGTCCATTCTGCCATAGTCAGTGTGGACACGCTACTCTTAAGTTTTTACACAACACTATTCGAGAAGATATTATTGTCACCTGCATTTGCACAAATACCCAACTGCCGAAATCAGGTCATAATTTATTGCTCATTAAACTTCTTTTTTTATCACTATATACACAAACACTATATACAAAAACATTAATTTAATTTTCTTATATAGGTATATACCTAAATATACTTATAACTATGCTATTATATATACATTTTGTTATACTATCTTTGCATATGATTTTTAATATATATTACTTTACTTTCACTATTGCTTTTGTATTATACAATATATACTATTCTTATTATCCTTATTTTATATTTATATACTCAATTAATTAATTAATTAATCTTATAGTTATATAGTATTGTGTTTTATATCTTTATTATTTTTTGTTCTCACTATATTGTTCAGCTGCTCATCTCGGCACAGGTTCTTCCTAGTGAGATGAGCGGCTCCATCTCCTATGTCATGTAACAAGATGAAGATACATAAATAAATAAAATAAAATAAAAATATAGGAAAAAGGAGGTTTTCTTCTTCTTTTTTTGTTAGATCCTTGATCTATGTTGACAGGTCAGTCCTGGTTTTGTGACGAGGACGTCCAGCTTTCTCTCCATCTCTTTGATGGTTTCCCTGGCGGTCGGTAGGGATGGACGATATACATCGATATCTAAACACTCAATGTATAGTAACGATGAATCGTATTGAACCGATTTATTGTTAGTACTTCAACATCGAATATATATCGATGTTTTTTAATTCGATGCATCGAATACGCAAACTATGAGATGAATATCTATTGTTCGATTTTTTTTTGGTCGCCAAATTTTATATTGGAAAAAAATGTCGATATATTTTTTCCAGTGACCTTTTTTTGTTATATTTTTAGTCTAAACATGTCCATTGCGAAAAATAATCGATGTTTTGGAAACATCGATGTATTTCTCAATACATCGTATTAACATCGATACAACCAATCGACGCATTACATCGGAAAAAAACATCGATGTGTATTTTAAATGTCCCACCCCAGTGGTCGGCGCCCTTCTGGAATCTCTCGTCTACTCCATTCTCTCGACATGGTCCCTCCAGAAGCGCCTTTTCTGCCTGCTCCATCTTACAATGTCTTGTATGTCACAGGTTCTGCGGATTCCGCATTACGTGCTCTGTCTCTGAGGGTCTTGCCCGCAGTGGGTCTTAGGGTCGTCATCTTGGTAGTTCTGAGGAGGTGTTTAATTCTCACCATGTCAGCTCTTGCTTCGATACCGTATGTCATGAAAGGTCTTATGCGTGTTTTATATATTCTGACTTATGTTCGGAAAAGAAGGTTAGTCGAAAAATGTACATTTGTTTTTATATCTTCTTCTCTTTGTGCCGAATCATGTCCGCCTGACTTTGGCAATCACTATGGAAGAGGCATCCCTGTCTGTCGCAGTCTAGAATAGCTCTCCAACGTCCCTGACGCCAGTCCACTCGCAAACGTTGGAGAGCCATGACATCTCTTCATTTTCCTATTATTATTACATTAGACCATTACCCATGTATGCAATTTTCCGTCGTTTTATCGTGGTGCCCAGCTTGCGGGAGATTCAGTAGCCACAATTCGAATGTTTCCAGTCGGTTGAGCGTATTGATCTTTGCGGTCTAGTTTCAACCCCCATACAAGAGTATGGACCATATAAAGCAATTCATTAAGTCCTATTCTTGTCTTGGAATTCACTTCTTGGAGCCGGGAGATTCTTCGCACCCCCTTCACACTGAAGTGCTGTCCGACACTAGGGGGCATTGTTAGGTTCCTCTTCACAGTGATTCCTGGGGAAAAAATGACCAGAGTGGTTTCCCGTTGCCTTCTCTGATGGATTTTTCTATAGGGGTTACCTTCCCTAGGGCTGGAGGGGTCTAATTTTATGGCGCCGGATTCTCGCCATTCATCCTCTCCCTGTCTGCTATGGCACTGTTGTTTATATGCCAGTTGCCAATTGCCTGGAGCTCGCGCGGTCTGTGGGACCACTTGTGGATGCTAGGAAGAAGGACTATTGGTAGTGTTGCTAATGGAATGCAATTTTATGTTACGCGACATTTTTTAGGACCAACTGACACGAGATAACCTAGAAAATTTACCTCTTTATATTACTCAACCCGTATTATTATTAAAAATAGATATCTTTAAATAAAATAACTTTTTGTTTAACACCACTTTATTGAGTTAAAACCAACTAGTTTCGACTCACAACTGAGTCTTCATCAGGGTTCAGATATTAACTAAATAAAAACAGAATTACGAACAATTAAGAAAGCATTAAGGGAAGAAAGAGACAGAACGTCAACTGTGGTGGGGGTTGAGGGAAAGAGAGTGGGTGTGGGTGGGTGTAGTTAATTGGAAGGGGAATATATCTATAATTGGACTACACGATAAATCAAGTTGCTTATTTAGTAAATATTTTTTATTTGTTTTTAAAGATTTTTTTATTTCTAAAGCTTCTAAATTGTCGTTCTGTCTCTTTCTTCCCTTAATGCTTTCTTAATTGTTCGTAATTCTGTTTTTATTTAGTTAATATCTGAACCCTGATGAAGACTCAGTTGTGAGTCGAAACTAGTTGGTTTTAACTCAATAAAGTGGTGTTAAACAAAAAGTTATTTTATTTAAAGATATTATGTCGCACCACAATGTGTTTGCTTCGTGTGAAAAATTAAAAATAGATATGATTCCGTGAGATGACTAAACAACTGAAAAGCATTGCAATTTAGATGACTCTACCGTTTTTTTAGCTTGAACAAATATAATATACATAACTTATCATAAATTAGATTTAAATCTTAACTATTTGAACAATTACATACAAAGGGCACTCTTGAAAACAGGAGAATATGGTCTGATCAGTCTTTCCTTTTTGAAATTATTCAATGCCTTATTTATTCTTCTTAAATTGCCAGCTTATTATTTTTCCACGTCCCTTTCAGATTCAGCAGACAGAGCTACCTTTTCTCTTCCACTAACTGAACACACCAATTATAAGAAATTCTCTTCCACTCATACACCTGAGATGGAAGGAATTGCTTAGACTGTAATAATCTTTTAAACTTAATATAATTTGAACCATATATGAAGAGTACCTATCGTCGTATGGTGAGGCAGATAGTAATATTTGTTACTCTCCTTGACCATATGCATTGTATACGTGTAATAAATTGAGTGAGGAATTAACAAACTTAAAGTCATTGTATTACCGACTGTAGCGTGGAAGACAGAATAAAGAGAAAATCACTGAGATGGTTTGGCCATATGGAACGTTTGAGCAATAATAGAGAGGATATAAAAGTAAATATATGAGGTGAGTGTTGAAAGCAATAGTAACAGATAGCATTTGCAAAAGAACTGGCATGATCAAATTAACCAAATATTGAAGGACGGTCCCGATAAAAGCGGATGAGTGGACGAAATTAGACAAGGCAAAAGTGATGTGCCAGAACAGAAAAACATGGCAGTCTGTCCTCTCTGCCTACCTCTACAAGGAAGAGGGACCCACCAAGTACCCAGTACCATTTTATGAGCAGTAGCTTCCACATTAGCCGTACTTTTTCGCCACCCAATTCGGCATTTTTTAAATGCCACAGTGGTCATCGTCCCCATACCATGTAAAACTCCTACGAGTCCACGTGGCGCGGGCAGGAGTCCACACAAAACCACTTTACTGTCATGAGGAGGGGGAAAACATAGTTTACTTGTTTATTAAATAGAGTAACAATAACATCTTTAAGTACATGGGATGCAGTGAAGTTCATAAAAAAATAAATGTACAATAATAATGAACTATACACGAAAAAGAAAATGAGATTTGATACATAATATACGATTTGCCTTCCCCTACAGTCAAGCGGCATGATTTTGAGTTCATTAATTATTTTAGATAAAGACACATTTTTACACACCAATCTTTTTATATGATTTAACATTTTCCAGCCACCTCGCGTATTACCCAATTCATTTGTTCAAGCGGTTCGCAAATCACAAAAAAATATATATAAAGGCTCCGTAAATTTCGTTATTCGACCTACATCCGTGCAATTTCCGACAGGAAAGAGTCCAAATATTGTTGTATAAGTATACCAACTTTTAATTAACCTGTCTGTTTCAGCTTCCTTTTATAAATGTATATGAGCAAGTTCCTTCAATAAAAAGCTCTTACAAAACAAACACGGCAACTCTGGTGGAGGGCAACTTTCTTCGGTAGATCACTTTTATAATCCGTTCACTTTCTTGTGTTACACTTTCCACCTACGATAGTATTATGTTTATCAGATGTCTTTAATCGTGACTCAGAAATTAACTTGAACTAATGTGACCAAAATTAAATAAGAATTTTAAATAATATGTATTTCATAATATCCTTGGGGGGGGTAAGGTTTTTAACTTTTTTTTTTTTTGCATTTTATTTTTAATTTTTTAAATGAATGTATAACATCGTAAGAATATTGTGTCAAAATTTCAAGTCAATCGGAGCAAAGTTGACGAAATTATGAACATTTGAGCGATACTCAGACTGATTTTCTATACCTGCTCGGGCAGCTAAGAGACGCGCTCACCTGAGGACTACCGGACGTGCTATTGTATTAGAAGAGTTTTGCGTAGACAAGGACAAACAGATGCTGATGATAAAAGCTCTTTGCCGTGTGAACATGACATCGACGATTATGTGTAAGTATAAAATAAGTGTTGAGTTTTATTTTGAATTTTACAGTGTGCAAAACTTTAAATCGTTTTCCCCACATCTCACGTTTTCAAAGTCGGTATCCATCATAACTTCAAAACTACTGCACCGATCCTTTTGAAATTTTTAACACTATTTCTGTACATAATTTACGAGGTAACGCTGGAGAGTTTTTTTCAAATTTGTTATTAATTTTTATTTTTTAATAACAAATTAGTCGATATTTTTCTCAAAAAATCGCGTTTTTCCCTTCAAAGTGTTCCAAAAAATTGAAAAATTGAAATTTTAAAAAACCCTCCCAGCATTACCTGGGAAAATCTATTATCTAAGGAATGAACTTTGATGTTTTGATTTCAGATGATCTAGTACCAAGTTATGATGGACACCGCAATTCTACTTTTTTCCGAGACACGTCCGAATAATTGCTGGCATTGCCGTATTTTTTAATATTTCGTCTTGAATATTTTATACAATATTTTTCAAATATCATACTTTAATGTATCATTGGTTTTAATAAAGAGATTTTAACTGTGTCGAAAAAAAAAATCACAAAATCATGTCTTTTTTGCACGAATTAACCTTACCCCCTCCTTAATACCTTACATATGTAAACATTTTCGTTTTTCTATGCAAAAGTCTATGAAACTCAAAACACTAACACAAAAGTTCTACAAATTAAAATTGAAATTCACTCATCCAGAATGATTTTTGTGAAGGTCAGATGTCAAAAATTTGACAATTGACAAATTAAATTTCATTCAGGTATTTATTTACTTTGTAAAAGATATCTCCCAAATAATAATATTTTTGAATATGTTTGTTCTGTTAATATATTTTTATATGATATCATTTACTTGTACATGAAATAAAATATTTTTCATTTAATAACATAACGGCTTAAAATTACACCAATCTTAATGCGTTTTTTATGACTTTTGTTAATTAACTATTCATAGTCAATAATTATGGACGGTGTTATGAAGAAAAAGAAATTTTTAAATATAAATAACAAATCTGAAATTCGATTTACATTTAAAAAAATCAAAATGTCATAACTTTACCTATATTAAATTTTTTGTTACATGTACCTACTAGGTACGCTACTAATAAATTTGCAGTATTAATAACTAAATGTTTGATCAGAGGTAGATAAATACAGCATACTTCTTTCTTAAGGATCAAATAAACATTATTTTTCATTAAAAATCTTTAGGTTGCCTACATTATTTGAGTTTATTTGTGTTCCTTTTTACTTCCTTCTTGGCGTCTGCTTGCTTGCCGGCTTGCCGTCGAAAAAACTTTGGATCAATTTTTAACCCTTTTCCTGCGATCCAATCGAGCTGAAACCAGGCAAGTAGACTCGTGGCGACGATCAAGAAGATCGATCAAATTTTCGTTAAAAAAAATTATAATTATAGTATATTTTCGGATTTTTAGAAATTTTATTGTTTTTTTCAAATTGGAATTATAAGAAAAGTTTGATTACGGCACCCGATAACGTCGCGGAATTTTTTCTAAATTTGAATTACTCCGTCGGTATACATAATAGGTACTTCACTACGAATATCGAAAATCTTAATTGACTGACAAATGTTTTTTGAATTTAATCTTCAAAGCATGAAGTGTCTTATCAAAGCTCAAAACATCTGACATTTTCGAAATATATTAAATTACTGTAAGTTTCGTGTTATGTTATATGTTTTAATTCGTCTTTAATTGTTGTTATATTTTACAAAGAAAGGGAGTATAATAAAAACTTGGTTTTTATGGGTTACTTTTTATTACTCCCTATATATTAACTCGTGGCGTCTGCTTGCTTGCTTGCTTGCCGGCTTGCCGGGTGAATAAACTTTGGATCGATTTTTAACCCTTTTCCCGTGATCCAATCGAGCTGAAACTTTAGTGTCAGTTTAGTGTTATGTTATATGTTTTAATTCGTCTTTAATTGTTGTTATATTTTACAAAGAAAGGGAGTATAATAAAAACTTGGTTTTTATTGGTTACTTTTTTTCAATTGATTTATTGAATAATTTGAAAATAAAATCGTTTTATTTTGGCAAAATTGTCAAATAATTCTAGAAATTCTTAAATATCATATCATGAAATTTATACACTAATATTGTCCCAAACTTGTGTGCGGTGAGTACGGTTTGTCACAAGTTAAACAGTTGGCTATGGAAGTGGCAATGTTCGTGTCTCTCTTCTCGGAGCATTACTTTACAAACAACTGCCCCGCTGGTTCCCAACTTGGACTTGGATGGCGAAACTGTAATACCTATAAAATCAATATACTTTTGAAATAAATTAATGTATATTATAGATATCTCACAGAGACGAAACTGTATTTATTATGGGAAAGTAGGTATATAGAAGTCATTTGGGTGTACATAGGACTTATGACCTATCTTAATGGTTGGCTTAAGTGATCACTTTACACAATTGTAACATTCGCCATTTCCACCCATGATAGAATATACCATGCTTATTCATTTTTTGGAAGTTGTATATATGTTCAAATTGCGTGGAAAGCTTTCACATATGAGTTGTAAGCGCCTTTCCATTTAAAAATAAAAAATTAATGTAGATTTTCTCATTAGCGACATCTGTGGGGATTTAGGGGAATGAAAATGGCTTTGTACAGGCCGCATGGAAAGGCGCTTACAACTCATATGTGAAAGCTTTCCACGCAATTTGAACATATGTACAACTTCCAAAAAATAAATAAGCATGGTATATTCTATCATGGGTGGAAATGGCGAATGTTACAATTGTGTAAAGTGATCACTTAAGCCAACCATAAAGATAGGTCATAAGTCCTATGTACACCCAAATGACTTCTATATACCTACTTTCCCATAATAAATACAGCTTCGTCTCTGTGAGATATCTATAATATACATTAATTGATTAATAATGTCTCTGTGACATAAATCCAGCACTGTTCTGAAAGTTGAACAAACTCAAAATATTCTACTTTTGAAATGTTTGAAATTATTGATAGTAGTTCCATTTGTAATTAAGTGCTTGTAGGGCCTACCACACACAGCTAAAGGCTTTATAGGCTTAGATCGATATTCCAATCAGCTTGAAGCTTTGATTTGGGAGTGGACATTCCAAATTGTACTTATTCAGCGTATAATCAGTGTGATGGTAAAATGGCGGCCCAAGTACTATTCCAAATTCTTGTGTAATTATAACGGATGATTATGAAATATTATAGATATTATAAATATAGTATCTTTCTTCCAGGGCCCTGATTTTAGAAAATCTTCCCCTGCATTAGGTGCAAAATCTCGTGCTTCTCTGGATGTCGTATCACATATTCTAGATATCGAAGTTTTTGGATGTTATTGTTCCAATTAATTATTCTTCTTTATCCTAACCATAAAATTTTCATTTGTAAGCATCCATGCTTTAATTCTATAAAATATAATTGAGAACACGTACCATCTGACTGATCGCATTCGTAATTGAAGGTTGAGATCATAACTGCAAAACGTATTATTCATATATATTAAATGAAGAAGGATTGAGGATAAAGATTGTGGTTTAATGCGGCATTTGATTGCAACGGAAAGATCCCAACTTTCATTTTTATCGCAACGCAAATATACAATACTGTAAGCCTTCTCAGATTTGTAATGCATTTTAAAATTACAACAAGGGAGGATCACATCGAAGATGATGCTAACTGCTTCTCCCAATAAATTTCACTTAAAAATTCGCAAAGGTTTGCGGTCATGACAGATACTGCAAAAAATGCTCTAAGGATAAAAAGGTGAATCTCGGTAGGTACTGTAATGCTCAAGCAATGCTCATTATTTGTCAGAATGCTTTAAATTTTATATAACATTGCCTTATAATCTTATCAATAAAAAAAATACCCCTCAATGTTTTACAATTTTATTTAAAACATGTTTAATGCTTTAATAACGAGTAGATTATTAGTGTAGTGGTTATGACTCTCGCTTAGTGATCCAGTGGTCGGTGGTTTGAGCCCCATTCTAGAACACTAAGAAGTTAGTCCTTTTTTCAAAGCACAAGTGTTAAGTTTATTTTTAAAATGGTATGAATATGATGCGATACGTATTCCGTGTTCGCATCTCTATTAATTTTTTTTTTGATCAAACTGTCCGAAATATTATTTAAAAAAATACAATATTTTACAAACACAACATATTTGCTTTCACGATGGTCACACTTACTTAGATACAGTCTCTATGCTATGTTTTTGTTTACAGTCAAGTCAAAAAAATCTTCGCATTTACGCCCGCATACGTCTAACATTTCATTTTATGTATTTCAGATTTTATATTAATGAAAAATAATGATTTGTTTTATAATAATTTCAAGTTTTTTCTGTCACTGTCTGATAAAATATATAAATATTAATTCATAATATTTTTTTATTATTGTATTTTGACTTAAAATTTTTCAAAACCATGTTTAGAACAATGTATTGAATTGATTCAAATTATTTAAAATTGGCAGATTGGTAGAAGCGAATAAAATAAAGATTTTGGTATCATTTTAGTCCTACATAGAGTACATAGAGTAGCTATATTATAGGGCATCAATATTATTTCCACTTTTTGCAATAAAATTAATTTCTTTAATTTTATTAATTTACTTTATCCCTTGAGAAGAAGGTATCTAAGGAACAACCTTAATAAGTGTGCCTCAGTTTATCATCAGTCAATTCTATCTTTTCTGGTGATTCTTATAATGCACTCGCAAATCCTTTCATCTAGTTAAAATCATAAAAATCAAGACACGATTTGACATACAAAAAACACAAAGAAACTTCACTTAAAATGTGCGTGCTCAGCAAGCTAAACATCCCATTTTTTAAACGATAAGAAATTTAATATGAGACATCTAGACGTCTCAAATTCAACAACGAAATTTGACAAAATAAAACAAAACTGTAATAGAAACGTTCAAGGAGCCCTGTCTACAGGGAATCGAGAATACAGTAAACACAAACAATTATCAGAATTAAATGCGCGTGAATTTCCACGAATACACACTAGCCCGCACACTCATATACACACGTAAACGTACATACACACACACGGAGTGGGAGTGGCGAGGCACAAAGGCTCCCTCATGCATATTCACCTACGGTAAAACCTAAAACAGTATACTGAAACTACGTGACGCGTACTAGGCCTCCATAAAGGGCGTCCTAACGTACATTAAAATATTTCTGACTATTTCAGGGGAGTGATTTTGGGCAATTGACTTTTATTTGACGGATTTTTTGGTTTATCTCACCCAGGATGTGCCTTGTATATCAAAATAAATAAATAATAAAGAAAAACAAAAAAATATTTAAAATAAATGTAGATAATAATTAATATAATCTAATGAAATTATGATTGGTAATAATAAGCGTCTAGTAATAATAAGCATTTAATAATAAAATGATAAAATAAGCATTTAGAAAATGAAAAGTTATTAGACGTCTTGTGTTTTATGCAGTGTCTTACAAAATTATTATTATTAATATTTTCACTCATTAAATGTAGATAGGTTGAATTAGTTTTTCCAATTGTTGAATAACCAGATTTTATACCTAATGACGTAAAAAAACATTTTTCTTTCTTTCTTCTTCTTCTTTTTCCGATGACGGTTTAGCTAAAGTCAGCCTATACTGTATCAGTAAATTAAGATCATCGGTTTCTCGGCCCCGAAGCCTTATTCTAAAGTTGCTGCACCAAAATAATGTATATTATCTACCCAAATTTCTAGAATATCCTTAGTTTTACCTGCACAGTGAGTTTTAAGAACAATAATTTCCTATAATAAGTAATGGATAGTTTGTTTGCGTCTGTCTTGATTAAGATACAGGCCCGGCAACAACAACACAGTGGTATCGAAACCGGTAGACGTTGTTTAATTAAAATTAATGATTATGTCCAAGCACAAAGTAAATGGTATAAATATAAAAAAAATTACTAGCGTTTTCATTGCCTCCGTGATCCAAAGGTCGTGGATTTGACTCACTCCGGACCAGAAAGTTAGTCCTATTTTCATAGCACAAGCGTTTAGCTTAGTTTGAAAATAGTAAGAATATTTATGTGACACGTATTCCGTATTCGCATCTTTATTTAAAAAAAAACTATATTTGTATTTAAACTATAATAAATATGACCATCTGTAATGCCATACATCTTGTTAATTTTTTTTTTTGATTTAAAGCCGAACCCATGACGTTAATATAAATAAAATTTAGCGGGCTTGCAGATCGAAGAGAGAAAAAATGTATTAAGAATAAAAACATCCTATATGTGCTTCTGGGGTCAAACGTGTCCGGGACCAAATGTGGTGATAGCAATTATATTTGTTTGCGGGAAGCAAGATTTGGAAACGGCGCCAAAATCCCTGTAGATGTTTCCCGCCCATTGTTGGAACTGGATATTTGGCAAAACAAAAGATATACACCAGCGCTGCGGTGTTTATTTTGTCCCGTTTAATTATCTGTGTCCGGTCCAAATTGCGTATTATCATAGAGTTGTTATTACATTCAATCCGCAACTCGCGTGGGACGAATGCTACGGGCTCAGAATAATATCGCGGCACCTACCGCCGGACTTCATAGAAAAGGACTCTTTGTAGTCGGAAAATAAGGCTGTCAGGAATTTGGTAATATTGACAATATGTTAATTATGATCTTTAAAAATCACATATTTCTATATTTGAAGGCGTCCCTGTGAAAAGGGTCTATATGGTACAACAGGTCAGAAAGTGATTTTACTATTTTAAAGTGATCTATGTAACAGTATGCACCTTGTGTGGTTTTTTTCTTCCGTGATTTCAACTCAATCTTGCTGAAATTCGTCCTCAAAAGTTACAAAGCAAACGTGAAAAAAGAGTCTATATTCCTCTACATTCATCTGATAGTTACTAATATGACGGATGCCGACTGTTCCGAGATGTCACTACGATTGCTTATAACATGAAAAAACAAAGAAAACATAAATAAAAGGCAAGTGAATTTTAGAAAGTGAAAAAATCGTAGATTCTGATTATTTAAATCTCAAAGTGTTTTTCCTCTCTCCTGTCAAATTTTGTTTTTGCTTATAAACCCTTTTTATAGGGATGCCTTCATTTCTCTTAACTTAAATAAAACATACGTGGGGTATAAAAGCAAAGGTACCAATATCCAAAAAAATAATTAAAAATGTTTTGAATGCAGTCATCGAAGATTACTAATTTAAAATGTGCCGAATTTTAAATTGTATGAATCTAGCCCTTCCAAAATCATGTTTGCTATAAATTTATAGGCTATGATGTTTCCTATAAAATCTCGAATTTAATGCAAAATAAATTAGTAATCCTCCACGGCTGCATTTGTGAGGTATAGAAGAATATGCTGCCTTTTATTTTATGCCCCACATATATTTAGATGTCTCACAAAGACAAAGCTTCTTATAGGGAAAAATATATAGGTATGAAATTCTTTGGGTGTTTATAGAGCCTACGGCTCATCACATGGATGGATTAAGTATCACTTTGCGCAATATAACGTTAACAATTCCACCTATGATCGATCACCACATCTATAAAATTTTAAAAGTTGTTATTTTATATACCTCGTTCTACATACAACTTTGCTAACGCCATCTGTGGTTGAAATTTGTCGCCTCCCTGAACCTGTATATACATACAAATCGCAGCTGGTAATGAAATATCTTGTTTTGACAAGGTGTAAAGCAATATAATACACACCCAAAGATTTCTATACCTACTTTCCAATATAAATAGCTTCGTCTCTATCAGACATATAATATATTTTGGATTGATGATGATTCCTCTGGGGACAAAATCTAGGACTTTGTTCTTGAAAAATTATATGTATTTATACTGAAAATATTTTATTAATATAAAATAGAACAATAGCTAACCTCTGTTTGGAGAGACACAGCAAAGAAAATATATGTATTAATCATAATTTTATCTAGAATAAAATAAAATGTAACATATTCTATATAATACTAAATCAATAATACAATTAATTACCGTTCTAATATTTTTAATTTTTATTCTTCCATTATAAACTTTTACTAGTATTTTACAATATTTGAGTTAAAAAAGTTTTTAGAAGGAAAGTATCTTTAATTCCCTTTTCAATGCATAACTTTTTAAAATTTTATTTAACTTATTTTTCCATTAGCTACTATTCTTTCACTTTGTCATTAGTCCTTTCCAATTTAGAGAAAACCTGTTATTGGTTTGATTTTCCAATAATATAAAATAAATAAATTCATAATTTCACCGGTGAAGTTGCGATTCTTAAGAACGAGTCAATCCTTGACAACTTAAGTAAACTGGATTAAGAAAATGATAAGGAAAAATTTTTTCCGATAAAAATAGCCACCAACTAGGACTTTATATTTTATGCTTGCTATCCTAACTGATAATCTGTCTGGTTTTTTGTTCTAATACTGTGGATAAAATTATTATTTCTTCTCTTGTTCGTGTCTAAAAATATAATGTGTAGACGGAATTTATTACCTAGGCGTGATCACTGATTATTTCCTTAAATGGATGATTTAATAAATTTTGGATGAAATCAATTTTTAATGTCACTATTTTACGCCCAAGCTCAATCCGTGGTTTGATATTACATAATGGGATGAGGCGGCATAAAAAAACTGCCCTGAGATCTGTGATCTCTGGCTTTTGCACAAAAGATATCATCTTTGTTCTCTTTATAGGAATGCAAGACTCACATCAATTTTACTATTTTATACTTGCGAAATGAATTAAAATTAATAATCAATCAATGTATATTATAGATGTCTCACAGAGACGAAACCGTAATTTTTTCAAGGGAGAGTAGGTATTAAAGTCTTTTTTGGGTGGCCATAGGACTTACGACTTATCGTACGGTTGTAAAAATAGGAATTTAATAAATTGAAAATAATATTTCTGGCGTATACTAACTAGTGTAATGATAGAAATTCGGATGAATTCTATTAGACAAGATAAAGTATATAGCTAAAAAACTCCAAAATCAATATACATATCTTGTTTAGCGACATCTGTGGTTATTCAAGGTGAAGGAAAAAGCTTTAGTGCTAGCCGCTAGGGGGTCGTTAGAACTCACATGTGAAACGCGGCGCAAAAATTTAATATATATATACAACTTCAAAAAATTAATAGACATGGTATTCTATCATGAGTGGAAATGGCGAACGTTACATATGTGTAAAGTAATCACCTAAGCCAACCGTACGATAGGTCGTAAGTCATATGGCCACCCAAAATGACTTCTATACCTACTCTCCCTTGAAAAATTACAGTTACGTCTCTCTGAGACATCTATAATATACATTAATTGATTATTGGTCTCCCTGTGACAAACAATCCAGTTCTGTTCTGAAAAGTTTGGACGTACTCAAAATATTCTAAATAATACTAAAATTATCTGTTATTTATTAATGCTCATTATAAGTTAAAATTACTGTCGATGACACTTTTGCAGTGAATATCATTACACGGTAACACAAACATACTACGATTTCGCGATAATTTTATTTATTATTATGTAAGTTAAATTGTCATTGGCATTTTGTGAAAAGTCACACACAAAAAGTCCGTCATTTTTGAGGGGCTACATATACATAAATAAATTATATTATTCCTTATAAATACATGTACAATTAAATAATACTGTCTTCAACATCATCACTCTTGGCTTTACAACCCCTGGTGGGTCTCGGCCTCCTCAAGAGTCTTGCTCCACTAATCTCGGTTTAGTGCCAGCTCTCACAAGTTCAGAAGCTCCAACGCAGAAATGTATTTTACGACGTTGTCGCTCCATCTTAATTTTGACCTTCCTGAGCTCCTTCGACCTTGAGTTCAGCAGGATTATCTTGAGGTATCCTAAAATTTTGTTTTTTATGGGGTACAATTATTAGCCCTACGCCCAACCCTAACTGTAGCCACGCCCCCGTTCAAAAATTGATTTTCTAGAATAATTAATGGATAATTAGTATGCGTCCATCCTGATGAAGATACAGTGATATCGAAACCAGTAGTTAAGTGGTTAATACAGAGTTGTTAAATTAATTAAAATTATCGATTATAAAGAATTAATTGATTCCCATCCCCAGGATTTCTATCGCAAAGGCATTAATTAACTTTTATTAAAATGACAAAAATGCATCGACAATAATGGCCAATACCTTGATTATTTAAATGTATACTTTTCATAAAAATAGAGTTTGAATTTTCTATTTAAAACGGCAACATCGTAGATTATTGTTGTAGCTAATATGTTGATTTAACGCAGACAAAATTGCACGATATATTGCTAATTTAGATCTCTCAATGCCTAAAGCCATTTAATGTATGGATCGAGGACACCGTAATTTATTGTCCCCACATTAAGCAATACATTGTGTTGTGTCCTTACGCGATTGTCAACTGAAATAATAATCTGTCATTCAAGAATAATTTAGCTCAGTGTTAAATCTGTTAGAATTCTGAGTATTTTTTTGTTTGACACAAAGAGATACAGGAACAACTTTATTACAAACTGACTCTGTAAGAATACGCGTAGGACATATTTAAAATATAAATACATTACGAAAATAACGAAATGACAAATTCAATAACTAGATGACAAATTAAAGAGTTAAGGTTATTATTACGGTTGTTAGACATTTTGAACTGTAAATGATTACGGATATTTTATACAAACCGTATGTTTTTCCGAGAAACGATTCTCGACGTTTCGTTGAAGTCGTATTCAACGAAACGTCGAGAATCGTTTGTCGGAAAACATACGGTTCGTATAAAACATCCGTAACCATTTACAGTTAGACATGACAAATAACGAATAATAACTTGTTAAAAAAAAATTTAAAAAACTTTTACGGAGACCGAACCAAACAGTACATAATAAATAAATTATGTAACAAACTATTAAGTTTAGGAATAAGTAGATATTCTCAAGCTCTTGCACATAAACAGCGTATATGCAGTTTTTCAAGATGTTTTAAAAATGTTGTCACGTAACGTGTCTGTAGGAATCAAATATGACACTAAAAAAAATTAAAGTTTTTATTAATTACACAAAAAATCACTGGACACGAATTAAATCGGAGCACTGTTCTTTAATTAACAGTCACTAAATATTTCTGGTAAACTTCACGCACTTATTATTCAATTTCTTAATCCGAACTGATTTCTCTGATTTTATCAATTTCGAGAATATTCTGTTCAATTTCGCACGTAGGTACTCCGGCCGAATATTTATCACTCGTTAAACACGCACTGGTTAACTGCTCTCGCTACGGTTTTATCGCGTAACTAAAAATCTGAAATTTTTTACAACTGAATATTCTCATTTCTTTGCTTTTATTCATGTACTCGTAATGATATGATTGAAAAATTCTTCACATTAGCGTGATTTAATCATACTACCCTTGTATTTCGAGTAAAACTGAAGCTCATTTTAATTTTAAAAGAATTTTAGTTTTAATATCTCCGCTCGGATTTTAAAATCAGTTACATTAACATTTATCTAAATTTTATCTATTAGATAGTAGCGCGCTTGGAATTCCGTTAAATATACACATCCCTTGTATTTTTGTACATATTGCTTGGCTTTTTTACTCCCTTTATATTATTAACTCGTGGCGTCTGCTTGCTTGCTTGCCGGTTTGCCGTCAAAAAAACTTTGGATCGATTTTTGACCCTTTTCCCATGATCCAATCGAGCTGAAACTTGGCAAGTAGACTCGTGACGACAATCAAGAAGATCTATCAAATTTTCGTTAAGAAAATTAATAATTATAATATAATTTCGGATTTTTAGAATATTTATTGGTTTTTTAAAACTGGAATCATTAGAAAAGTTTAGATTGGCAACGGCGGCTCGATAACGTCGCGGAATATTTTCTAAATTTGAATTACTCCGTCGGTATACATAATAGGTACTTCACTACGAATGTCGAAAATCTAAATTGACTGACAAATGTTTTAGAATTTAATCTTCAAAGCATGAAGTGTGTTATCAAAGCTCAAAACATCTGACATTTTAGAAATATATTAAATTATTGTAAGTTTAGTGTTATGTTATATGTTTTAATTTGTCTTTAATTGTTGTTATATTTTACAAAGAAAGGGAGTGTAATAAAAACTTGGTTTTTATGGGTTACTTTTTTATTCATTAATTTTTTATTCATATTTTCAACTTTCATTCAGGAATAAATTAATAGTAATACAACCCACAATCCTGTTCTGATCAATGAAAATAAATAATTCATTAAGAACCAAAATAAAATAGAAATGTTGAATAGAAGAGTGTATTTCAAACGAGTACAAACTCAAAGTATTCCGTATCAATTGACCTGAGTTTAAATTCAATTCGTAACCATGTACGTCATTTCCGCAATTTAATAAATCGACACATTTCGCACACATCGACTGTGAATAGAAATTTTATATATTCCATAAATTTCCATACAAAAGATACCGGGAAGCGCTTCGCGACAAACGTCCCGACGATTTGATGTCTCGTTCCCGTTCGCGTTTAAGTTCCGCAACCAATCGACGTGCTCAGTCGCCGCCGCACACGTCGGAGGAATACTTGCATCCAGTTCTTTATGGAATATCTGATATCCGAGAGGCCTTTGCCAAGCCCTGGCTTGCTTTGTGGTGCGATTTCGTTTGATAAAGCACTTATTGTGAACGACGCCCGGAAACGACTCGGGCGCCGCGACGGACACGACGCCCCGTTCCGCGATGCGGACAGCGATTGTCCGATCTCGCTGATTTTCGTCACACACAGCAAAAATGTATTTTTGATTTTGTAATACAAAAATAGTAACTGTTCAGTCTGACGTCGCAGCAAGCATTGTATAAAATATATCAGACTAGCTGTATATACTTTGAGTACACTATTTGGATCGTCATGGAACTTTCGCGAACCTTCTAAAACATTCTCCTTTCAGAACTTTCAAGAAATTTACCGAATGTACAGGAACCTTCTGGACACACCGACACATTCCGCCACTCAGCTTGGAATCTTATAGAACTTTCGGGAATTTTCTAGAATCTTCTCCTTCCAGAACTTTCCAGTGCAGGTTTTTTCAGAACCTTCTAGACTCACCGACACAGTCGGCGCCCCTATTTTGAAACAATCTGAAGCATTTGCAGCCTTCCCATAACGAAACAATGCGCTAGAAAGCACATTTTCGTCATCCACTCCCACCCACGCACAGCCACCCCCACCAAACTCGCATATTTTCGATGGGACACCAATGGCTATTCACCACCATAACCACCAGTGGTTGGTTGTAGCTGGTTGTAGAGAAAACTTGGCGGATAGGGAAACACGGGTTTCTTTATATATATATATATATATTATATATTACGATTTAATATATATATATATATATATATATATATATATATAATATATATATAATATATATATATATATATATTGATTTTTACGCCTACAGAGCAATAGTGGAAAAAATAAATTCACTGTATCTAATTAAAATTCTCTAGGATGTATACATCTTTTATGACTAGAAAGACCGTATACATTTGGCAAGGCATCCCACAAAACTCTTACCAGACAATTTAAAGGCCTGTAAAAACCTGACAATGTTTTTTACTTGCTCTATTTATGAAAATTCAACATTTATTTATTCTCTTATCGTGACGTTTAATGCATACATATAATAAAGTGAGCCACACAAATAACTAGAATGCATTTATACGTCAAAAAGAGGAAAAAGTACTATATAAAATTAATTACCTGAAAGATCTTCTGTGTATAGTTTTCTGGGATATTCTGCCCGAATCTGGCCCGAAAGGTCACATATACACGGCAGAATATCCCAGAAAACTGTACACAGAAGATTTTGAATGGCCGTGAAAACCTAAAAACATTTTTCACCTGAAAGATATTATGTTCAGAAAATGAGTAATAAATATTCTTAAATACAAAAGCAGATAAAAGAACGAGAGCATAAATAAACTGATACCTGTCTTCAACAGTTGGTTATTGACTACGATAAAATGAACCCAAATACATTTTAATATCATAATTTATTACTCAGAGTAATATCCTGACATTTATCGGCTGATACATCAGCAAAGCACATACCCTATTGTTATATTATTTTATATATATTATTAACTTTATTATTAAAAAAATTTCACCTAATTTTGCGTCTATATCACTAAAAGGTAGGTGACTCTCATAATTTTATATTTACTGTATAAAAGTTGAGAAGGAAAAAGAAAAAATTTAGTCAAAAAAAATTTTAAAATTAATTTTTGTGCAGTTTTAAAGGTTCTTGTATCAGTTTTACGAGAAAATTATATTGTAAGTTAGCAATGACTATACGGTAGCAAAATAGACAATTTTTAATGAGTCTCTGTCCGGTACATTTCTTAGTCACTTACTTACTTACCATTACGCCGTTTCACTTACCATTACGCCGCCTCGGTTAGCAGAGAGGATAAAGCACCACACTCTTCTGTCCTGACATACAACTCTCACCTCACACACCT
>JADDOH010014811.1:0-22749 GCA_016648135.1 Agrypnia vestita | reverse complement strand
CCGTGGACGGCCGGAGACCAAAGTTGAGAATGAAGAATTTAAGGCTATTGTGGAAGCGGATCCATCGAAAACCACATCCGAGTTAGCTGCAGGCTGCGGTGTTAGTGATAAAACTGTTTTAATCCACTTGAAGCGAATTGGTAAGGTGAAAAAGCTTGAAAGGTGGGTACTCACGAATTGAGTGAAGCAAATCAACAAACGCGCGTTGACTGCTGCGTTGCATTACTCAACCGGCACAATAATGAAGGGATTTTAAATCGAATCATTACCTGTGATGAAAAGTGGATCCTGTACGATAATCGGAAGCGCTCATCGCAATGTCTGAACCCTGCCGAACCAGCCAAACCATGCCCCAAGCGAAAATTGACTCCAAAAAAGTTACTTGTGAGCGTTTGGTGGACTAGTGCTGGTGTCGTTCACTACAGCTTTCTTAAATCTGGCCAGACGATTACGGCAGATGTCTATTGTCAGCAACTGCAATCCATGATGGAAAAGCTAGCTGCTAAACAACCGAGGCTGGTTAATCGCTCTAGGCCACTGCTGCTTCATGATAACTCTAGACCACACACTGCACAACAGACGGCTACCAAATTAGAGGAGCTTCAATTGGAATGTCTAAGACATCCACCGTACTCTCCGGACCTTGCCCCAACAGATTACCGTTTTTTTCGAAATTTGGATAACTTCTTGCAAAGGAAAAAATTCAACTCCGATGGGGCAGTCCAAACCGCCTTCAAAGATTTTATTGATTCCCGTCCGAATGGTTTTTTCAGTAAAGGGATCGATGAACTACCTATGAGATGACAAAAGTGCATAGATAGCAATGGTACATACTTTGATTAAATAAATATATTATAATTAAAAAAAATCGGCTTTATGTTCCTCCCATACTAAACGCCAATTTCATATGTAAGGACCTAATATATTCAAATATACCCAACTAAAAAAGTTTGATACGGCTATCCAAACGTGATGAAAGGGAAAAAAAATTCGCAAGTGAGAACAGCAAATATGTCAATATGTACTTTAGCAATAGAAATGTCGCGATCTTCGCATTAGATAATAAATTTTGCGTTTTCGAAATAATGTCTTTACGTTTTGCTATTTTGACGAATTTCACAATCGCATCGCAATTTTTTTTGTTCCTCAAATTTCGAATTAAAGGGGTTCCGCAAATTTTATATAAAAACTTAAATTGTTTTATGAGTAGGTACTTTGAAATTTGATCTTTGACTTATAACTTAGAAATGACACTCCACAAAATAGTAAACAATAAACTAGACTCGCCCTCAATACTCTCACAAATAGATATTAATATACCTGCCCGGTCTCTGAGATCCCCTGTTCAACACTATTCCAGACAAATGTCTACAACACCAACATAGGTTATTTCTCTCCTCTACCTAAAATGCTAAACCAGTACAACGAGGTCACGTCATGTAACCCCAGCATCGACATATTTCACATGGCACAACCTCAGTTTAAGAGAGAAATTATATCGCTCCTGACCGAAAATAGTTTGAGCGTGTAAGACGGATTCTTCGGAAATCAACCTAAACAAAAATTTTATAGCCAAAAAGCGCGGGAACACATTTTCTGACTTCGTTGACCTGGGAGCCTACATGCCTATTATGTCGTGCGGAGAATGTGAACTTCGTTCATCTTGTAATCACTGATCGTACTATACTTATATTGTATAATGTATTAATGTTTTATTTTAGTGTATTATCGTAAATTGTAACTGTACTAATCACCTTGTCCTAAATGACTATCCATTAGGGTCATTCTGACCTGTCGATGGTCTTTAAATTAAAAAATTAAAAATAAAATAAAATAAATATGGATAGAAATTATGGTTCCTGTCTAAATGTATGCCGATGTAATAATTTGTTAAATTCACAGGTAAAATTTTAATTCATCGTTGGGTCTAATTTTCGCATTATATTGGTACCTACTGTAAGTTATAATTGTATTAAACTCTTTATTTTATTATTTGAATAAGTATAAAAGAAAAATTAAACAATAAATTGTTTTATTTTGTCTCATCATGGCAGTTAATAAATACACTTACCCCATCCGTCACTATTTGATTTGATATTACATGTATTTATTAATATATATTATGTTTTAAGGTAGCGTTTATAATGTTTCCATTGGTCAAATATATCCAAAACGACGAGGTGTTCAGCACGGTAGTCGAAAAGAGGCGGCTCCTGAACAGATTCGCCCAAAAACGAGCGAATTGGATAGCCCATAACATAAAGCACCCAGGCCTGCTTTTTACCATCGTCGAGGGAAATATTGAAGGCAATAATCGTAGAGGCCGCCCGAGATGAAGCTACGTAGACCAGGTTATCGGAGACGGCAGCTACCAAGAGATGAAGAGGCTGGCAGCTGACAGAGAGGAGTGGAGAGATCGAGTGCATAGTGCAGACCAATCCTAGGATATGACCCAAAAAGAAGAATGGATATACAGTATACAGGGTGTACCAGAGCTGGCAACAGAAACTTGACCGGTAGATTCCTGCCTATGTTATGAGTCTAAAATCTTCAAGCAACCATGGCCTAATATCAATAGTTACGGTGTTTCGGCATGTAGTTCGCGAGCGAGTACCTTGACCTCTGAATTGGCAAAAACTGTATTAACTTAATTTTGTATGTATATTTTCTTTTCTTTTTATTTTCTTTTAGATTTAGGTATTCCTACGATTTACTTTATTATTATTGATCTACTTTCATTCTTACGCTTATACTTTCTTTAATTGTCATTTGTTAATATTAAATAAATATCATATGAGAATAACTGCCACAAAACAGATTTTTACCTAGTGTGGCAGTTATTAGAAACTTGTGTTAACAAATGTAAATAAACAATATAATAAACAAATGAATAATAACACTATCTCTGTTTTTTCCACTATTAAAAGAAACAAAATAAACAAAAAAAAATAAACAAAAAAACTGTTTCTTTTCGATTTTCTATCACGTATGTGTCGATTTTTTTATGTTTAGTGTGAATTAATCGAAATTGAAAATTGCTTAATCGATTTAGTATGCATTAAAGTTTTATTTATGATTTTTCACGCAACTATTTTGACACTCAACTAGTATTGGTATATTTATCTAGTTATTATAATTATTTCAAACAGGTGGTGTATGGGCAAAGCGAATAGGGCGAAGAGGATAAGTTATCCGCATATACCTACGTACACTTTATTACAGTATTTGTCTATTCTTTATCTGTATTTCATTCAATGTAAATTTACACAATTCACTCTTGAAATTCTTAAGATTTTTTTGTAAATAAAAGACATGTTTGAAATAAAAGACAAGTTTTTGTAATCGAGAAAATGTCAAGATTCATAAGATATTTTTATGTTGAAGGAATCTGTCTTCGTATTCCATTGTGATTGTCTGGTTAACCGGTGGCATCTGTAAATATAAAAAAATTAATAAGTATCATTGGGTACAAATAAAGAATAAACAAACTGAATCACTGCAACATCGACAAGTAAAAAAAATTCCGCGTTTCTCAATTACATAGTAATGTTAAATTGCTCTTCCGTCCTTTTCTAACAACCTTATAGAGTAGGAACCAGCGACTGCCAGACTTACGTTATTTTTATTTATTTATTTATTGAAATTAACGGAAATAGTCCAATAAAATATAATACATAACATGAACAACATTAAATACAAGGGATTAAAGGTTATAGCCATTTAATACAAAAGCAAGGACAAATGAATTTTTTTTTTTGCGAAATTTAAAATAAATTGAATTTTGATAAATATTATTATTAAGTTCTGCGGGTTAACCATTTTTAGTGTGACAGCTGTTTCAGTTTGTAAGGACATTACAAAACAATGGATGTACCACGTATAATCGACTTATTTATAAAATTTTAAGTTACCCCTTCCCTTTTAGGCCCGGTTGTTTCAAGTTCGATCAAAGTAAGCGGTCGATAAAAGCATAGATTTTTACGAAAACGGATCGTCTGATTGGTGGAGAACATAAAAATCTATGCTTTAAGAGAACGCTTACTTTAATCCAACTTGAAACAACCGGCCCTTAGAGTAACACTCTTGGTTGAACCATAGGTTTTGAACTATTTTACGATGTTGAAGTTTAAGTCGTTTATATAAGAACACAAGGGTGTTAAAATCATTTTGTTTAAATCATATGTTATAGTATCAAACCTGAAATATTTTCTGTAAATGTATATTACAGTAGATGAATAAGTTTTTTTAAGGGTAGTAATCCAAATTCCAGGGCAGAAAGACTAAATTGTCTGTCTTCAATATTATCATCAAACCAGATATAATATATGGAGCGGAGTCATGGATAAAGGCCCTTAAAGGTCAACGGAGACTCTTCTGGTTTGAAAATAAAGTATTAAGGACAACACTGGACCCAGACCCAACGTCGCAACAGACACATGGAGGAACAGGAGCAGCAGAATGCGGAAATCCGGACCCTATCGCAAAAATCTTCCATCAGATCTATGCGACTAGCTTGGATAGGACAAGTATGCCGGGCAAGCGGCGACAGAGCCATTAAAATAGCACCCGAGGCTAAACCAAGTTGGTGCAGATCGCTGGGCAGTAGAGAATCGGGATCCCTCGAGATTAGAATTTCCAATTCCGCGGGATCCCTACGGATCGAGATCCCGAATACTTTTGTGTTTTTTTTTGTTTATAGAGTTGAAAAGCAATTAACGACAATGCCTCGCATTTTTATATCAGCAATTTTAATAAAATGTTCATTATTAACCGTTGCATAAAAGTTTTTGTAGGCGTTTTTTCAAGCATCAATCAGTCAATACGGTAGAGTAAAAACTACTAACCACTTAGTAGTAGTTTTTATTTCTATTTTAGGTTGATAAAATACAGCAAATATTATTTTGAGCTATTTTAATTATATAAATGTGACACGAACATAAGTTTTAAGTACTTACTAAAAGCTCTATAGACATATACAATTAAACACACAAAACATAAAAAATGCTGATCAATCCCGATAATCTCATCCGTCTCGTAAAATGCCTCGAGATCTCGAGGGATCCCGATCTCGCGGGATCGGGATTGCTTTCCCTACTGGGCAGATCCAGAAAGCGCTTCACGGACAATGCGCTGACCGATCTGCAGAAGATAGGGAAGAAGGAGGGATGGTAGCAGAAGGCAATGTATCGGGAGAAGTGGAAAGACATCGTGCCGATGGTGAACCCAATTAGACGACATTTAGATGAATAAATGATGCGAGGGATGATCTGAACTTACTCGCTGGCCTGGCAGTGGTTGCGGGAGGAGGCTGTCCGCCTGCCCCTCCTCCACCCCTCCCCCTGCCGCCTCCGCCGCCCCCGCACTTGGCCGTGTGCACGTGGCCGGGCAAGCCTTCGTCGGTGGCTCCCTGTGAACGGTGAAACAAAAATGGATTCGTTAGTCATTTTTCCAACGTTGAAAGTTGCATCTCCTTTTCTTGTAATTTTTTATATTCAAAAATACTTAATACTTCATTTAAATTAAAATAAAACACAGATCACTTTGTTTTCATCATTTTATTAGATTATACAATCTACATGTTTCGAGAACAATGTTCTCTTCATCAGGATTGTTAGTGTACTAAAAATTGAAAAAGTTAAACCACGCAAGTGTGTTACGGTGAAGAGGATGATGAGCGGATGGTGAGGGGTGTCGGAGGTGTTAATTATTAGGAATGTCATCTGAAGGGGATGGAATATTAAGTGGAAAAACATTCAATAGTGGATTGTGCACAAATTTAGTCCGAGTGTTTATTATATTCGAATTAATATTAACATTTTTCCTTATTTCAAGTATTTCTAAATTATTTATTTGTGGCAACTTATAACTAATATGTAAAAATTTTAAACCTATATTAATTTTAAATGTATGGTCATATGCAATTAAGTGTTTTGCAAAATCCGACTCGACATTGCTAGTTAAAACTTTGATACGTTCTTTAACCCCAGTATCAAAATTTCTTTTTGTTTTACCAATTTAAAAATGATCACAATCGTTACAATTAAGTTTATAAACTCTATTTCATTTAAACTTCATTTAAATGCCATGGTTTTGAATTTTTAATCTTTATTGACATTGATAACTATTTATTTGTACTAACAACAGCGAACACAGAAAAGTGTCCACCTTTTAAAAGTGCAGGTTTAAATAAGTTTTAAGAACTAATTACTTGTACCCTTTATTTTTTTTCTATCTGTGTGGGGTCTCTCTCAAACATTGAAACCATTTAGCCGTAACTTACAGCATCTTGCATTTTTATTATTTATGACGGATGGTAAAATTTAAGCTACTGAGCTTATTACAAACGAATTCTACATTAACTTAGGCATTGCAAAAACTAGCTTTCAGTGCAAATATGTTACCACATAAAATTTTAAATTGCATGTGGTAACATGGTAACACATATAATTTTAAATTAAGAAATAGTTGCTGAAAACATATTTTGTACCTTTTTTTCCAAAATAGTATAAGAAATACTGAAAACACCCGATAAAGTATTTTTATTACAGACTAGCTGTTCGTACCCGGCGTTGCATGGGTTAAGGATTAAGTTGAAAATAATTTTGTGGGGGGAAACAAAGAGGGGAAAGGGTAAAGGGGAGAGAGGAAGTGTCACCTATGTTACCCGCCGGGTTCTAAAGAATAAGTTTGCAAATTTCGAGTCCGATCGGTCGGACGGTACAGATTTGCATCGAAAATATATCAGGGGAAGGGAAGGGGTAAAATAATTGGGGAGAAATGTCACCTGTGTTACCTGCCGTGTCCTAAAGCATAAGTATGCAAAGTTTGAATCGAATCGGATAAACGGTATAGATTTGTATAGAGAACAGACAGACAGACATTGAGTTTTATAGGTATAGATAAAGGTTGTTTAGGCGTTTTAGTTCACACAATACACATACATTTTATTTTTATTGGTTGAGATGTTTGAACTAGTAGAAAGCTATGGCGCTCCTGACAACGCGGCGGTGCGCCGTAACATGCGCCGTAACATGCGCAAAAGTAGTAAAAATGTACTCACGGTCATGGCTAGCATGAGGAAAACAGTAAATACCAAGTACAGTAGACTGAACTTCATGGTGATTTAGTAATATCTTTGGTAATTTTGTAGTACCTACTGCTCCGCCGATGCAACGAATGAATGAATAATTTGCGCAAAATGTTGCTATATAAGGGACTTAAAACTCAATCATTCAATGACGTCCATTTTACAGGGTGGTTCTGTATTTTCAATGCCAAACAAGTTGAAACATTATCGTATATTGGGATAGGTTCAGTTTCAGTGCCGATGAATCGGCGTTTATTAGCTAAATAACGTTTATAACAGCTGCCTCGAAACGTAATTAATGGTAAGAATATTTGCAGAGTTTAAGAATAAGATAGCAATTAATACAATACGAAATTTTTTGTATGCAGGTCTTTATCGTTACTTACCTCGCTAGATACATAAAAATGTTCTGAGGTAACTATCCATTCCATTCATTGAGACTCCATTTAAATATTTAATTTCGTGGTTACGTTCTAATAAGAAGAATAAGAAGAAAACTAAAGTTAAAAGTATATACGTAGGTATATGAACAGAGAAAAAGTTTAAATAAGTAAATCAATACCAAGGTAGATAGTACAAGAACAAAAGTATAGACAGAGTAAGTATCATTAATGAGAGGATTGGATGTGAAGGAATGAGATGATTTAACTCGGAACAAAAAGATAGTACCTGATATTTTTTTTAATGAAATTTAAAATTAATTTAATTTTAATAAATATTATGAATTAAGTTTTGCAGGTTAAGTGTTATTTTAAATGTGACAGCTGTTTCGGCTTGTAAGGCTATTATCAAACATTGAATATATCACGTATAATCGACTTGTTTATAAGGTTTAATAACTTCCCCTTAGGGCTAACGCCCTTCCCCTATAGATGTTTTCGGAGAACCTCTAAATTAAGATTCTTTTTTCCTAGGCAATTATCAATTAAGATTCACCAGTTTATAAAATTCATGTTACGCTTAGTTATCAAGACATTTGATTACCTGACCTGTATTTTTTTGTATCTAAAATCTGTCAAATTTTCTATCAGTCAAAGGGCCGGTTATATCAACGTGAATTATAGTTGGCGCCGACAACTGAATCTCGTTTAAGCTGGTGCGCATGCGTGCTGCGGGTGATTTTTAACATCCGTCGATAAAATAGTTTTTTTTTAATTTTTCGACATTGTAGTGTTGGTAATGGATTACCCTATTCGCAATCCAAGAAATAGTACACCAGATACATCACCTACCCATCTTTTATTCTATCCTGAGGCATATAAATTTAAAGTTATCTAAACCCGATGTATGATGAGATGCAGAACAGATAACAAATTTATGTCAACAATGCCTAACAGAAAAATACATTGAAGTTGCGCAAAATAATTTCTCCCGACAAAAAAGTAGGTAGGTATTGTTCGATGTCTAAGGCCCGGTTGTTTCAAGTTGGATTAAAATAAAAGTTCGTTGAAAACATAGATTTTTTCGGAAACGAATCGTTTGATTTGTGTAGAACGAAAAAATCTATTTATCACCTTACTTAAAATTATTTAGCGACATTTTTGACTAAACTAGCTGTGTCCGCGCGGCTTCGCACGCGTAGATTTTTAGTACACTGTTTGGATGGTCATAGAACTTTCGTGAATCTTCTAGAACATTCTCCTTCCAGAACTTTCAAGAAATTTATCGAATATACAGGAACCTTCTAGACACCTAGAACCTTACAAGGTTCACCGACACAGTCGGCGCGCCTATTTTGAAATAATCTGAAGCATTTGCGGCCTTCCCGTAACAAAACAATGCGCTAGAAAGCATATTTTCGTCACCCGCTCCCACCCACGCACAGCCGCCCCCACCAAACTCGCATATTTTCGATGTGACACCAAGGGCTATCGACCACCATAACCACCTGTGGGTGGTTGTGGCTGGTTGTGGGGAAAACTTGGCGGGTAGGGAAACATGGGTTTCTTTATATATATATATATATAAATATATATATATATATTATATATATATATATATATTGATTTCGCCTCGTGGGATATGACCATGCTAACGAATATGACGTATGTGTAATTCCGTTAATTTCTTCATCATGTATCGGGCAGATTCTAAGACGTTTAATATCAACAAATTGTACATACTGAATTTTTGAAACACCGTATGTTTGCTAACATTATGTTAAATATTACATATAAAAATTATCTAGATTTTCAAGCACACCATCATTTGAATAATATTGTCCAGGGAATGAAATGGATTGATAATGATTCATTTTTATGATATCTATTTATTATATCTCATTTTCCAATAGTTTTAGGTATTATATGTATTATAAGTATTTTTCCGCAAAACTGTAAAATAAACTGTCACACTGCAAATAATAATTTGATGCGGAAACAAAAAATAAACTGACATTATTTATTTATGTAGGTACGTAAAAGCTATTTTGATTTATGTTTCCGATTTTTAGCAGCACCTAGCATTTAAATAATTTGTTCCATATTTTAAAACACTGATTTTCTATTATTAATATTTGAAGCATTAACTTTGTGGTTAGACATTGTAACAAAATGTTGGTTAATTTTTTTTTTATTTACACTCTTTTTATACTTATTATATAATATAATTTAAAAACCACTACCAGATTTAAGGTCTACCGGTTTCGAGACGTACCCGTCTCTTCGTCAGGACCACACATATTACAGTAATGATAGTCCAACGGTTTACAAAAAATAAGTCAGAAATATTGAAAAAAATGCAAAATTTGATGTCGCATATCTCCATAACTATTGACATTAGGTCATAATAGTTTTAACATTTTCGACTCATAATTAAGGCAGGAATATAGTCCTGCGGGGTTATTAATGTTTTCCAAATTACCCTGTATAGGTAAATAATTACGAATATCAAGCGAATTTTTTAAAAATTACTTTAAAAATCGTGATAAAAAATAAACAAATCATATGATTTTTTTTTTATAAAGCAGCGAGGCGAATCATATTAAATGTATGGAAATATTATTTATACATTATTTAATATTCGAGTCACTCTACACACTAGACATATTTTCTTACATCAATTTTAATTTTTTTGCAGGCAAGTATTTTTTCGATTTAAAAAATTTTTTTTTGGAAATGTGTCAAACTAGAACACACACACGGCAACGTCTTTATTATAATTGCTCCAAAAGCTATGCACGCAATAAGCGACATTTCCACTGCCAGTTTAAAAAAATAACGAAATCGTGTCAAAAGCAGTAGGCGATTTAATGGGTTACAGCCAATCGCAAACACTAATGGCCACGCAGCGGCCAGTACACCCGATATCCGATTGCAGACACCAGTGGCCTCGTAGCGGAAACTATTGGCCGCGCAGAGGCCACTACAGCTGCCCGCAAGGCTTAGCAGCTAAAATATTTTAAATAATATGATCCATTTCTTTCACTGGTGGCGCATTGTTGTATATTTTATTTATGAATAATTATCCACTTCCCGTTTTATATCGGAAAAGCAATCAACTTCAAATTACTGTTAGATAAGTTCCTTTTTGATACACTCGACAATAAAGCGTGACATGTTTTTATTACGTTTTTCAGCTAAATTTGCCACTCGACATAGCGATGTGTGATACTTGTAGATACATTTGTATATGCAGAATTACTACTAATTAGTACGAAATGTTGAAGGAAGTAATAGAGCGGACATACATACGCAAAAAATATTTGAATATAATATATAACACGCATTATTAAGCAATCCAGAGATGATAAATGTTTAAAATATATTTAAAAATACTTCTGAACCAGGTGCTGAAATACATAATTAAGTTTCCTAAATTGTTTAAATTACCTACCTATAATTAGATTCCGATATGTTAGTCATATGTGTAACACTCCTGTATTACTAATAGGGTCTGGAAATAGGCGAAATCACTACAGTGCAGAAATATATGTTTGTCTCACCCGTACCGGTGTCACTTCGAGTCTTAAGGTACAGATACACATGCTTCTTTACTGGCATGCTAATGAGCATGCCACTAATAAGCATGCCCTAACAACTGTACACACTTGCTCATTACTGGCATGCTTATTAATGGCATGCTCATAAATAAGCATGCCCAAAGCTAACAATCAAACACACTTGCTTATTACTGGCATGCTCTTGTCATAGAATAGAGACGCTCTTGTTCAAAATGGAAACTTTGCAAACTGAAATAGAAAATTCAAGTGAACCAATAAATCAAAAAAGTTCCCAAGTTTCCATCCGCACATTTTTGATTTTAGTTTATATAATTTTTATTGTAAGATTTGAATCATCCATGCCTATTAATAAAGTTTCGTAAACATTATTTCTCACTATATTATTTTTACACAACGGTGACCGAGTATTCTACAGACATTCGTGATTCCTATAATAAGTCACGAAAAGTAATGTTTGAGAAGATCGCATCGATAATACTAGCCGCGAAGCCCGCGAATGACATAAGCATGCTCATAAATAAGCAAGTCTGTTCACACGTGCTCCAAAGATACCCCTTCTCTATGGTGAATGACAGTGGCATGCTCATTTCTAGCAATGTGCGTACACACATGCCACTAATAAGCATGCCACTGTCAAAGTCGATACTGCGCATGCTCACGTGCCACTAAAGAAGCATGTGTATCAGACGCCTTATGCGCATGTCCGCTGATTGACATTTGACATCAGCGCCGCCACACGGGATAAATGAGAGTCACGACGCTTGCGCACAACAGGTCAAGTGACAGCAATGAGATTAAAGTAGCATGTTCTGCCTCCACTTATGGGCATTAGCAATGTAGGAGTATTATATATATGATGTTAGTAACCTTTGAGAATTCAAAGTCTTCTTCTTCTTCTTCTAGCCTTTATCCTATTGGGTCGGGGTCTCTGCCCCGTTAGAAGGTTCCCACTTTTCCTATCTTTGAAAACACTCTCCACGTCACCCCAATTTGACTGACGGCCCCTTGGTTTTTTTTAATTGGCCCTCTTGGAATTAAAGTAATTAATGAAAACAAAACAAATAAATAATAAAAATTAAAGACATGCTTTTATACGCTTTCTTTGCATACATTCGTAATTCGATCACCCATGCAGTGTCCAAATATTAAACACGTTGTTGTTTAGTTTAAAACAAATTTTTTATCTTAATTTTCTCACTAAGCATCTACATAAAAAACATACAATTCATTAAGGGGTTACTTGTGGTCAATAAATGCAGAAATATATGTCTCTCTCACCCATACCTGTGTCACCTAGAGCCTTATGCGCATGTCCGAGAATTAGCGCCAATTTATATCCAATCAGCACTGCCACATGGGATAAATGAGTCATGACGCTTGCGCACAACAGGTCAAGTGACATCGATGAGATAAAAGTTGCATTTCCTGCCCGCTAAGTCCGTGACACCTCCACTTATGGGCAATAGCGATATAGGAGTATTTATTTATAGTACGTCTATGAGTATTGTCTACATACATGCTGAAAACACAGTGCGAAAACCATAAACAACAACAAAAAAAATTGGCCGTATTCTGAAATAAGCAAAATTGCTATTTCTGTATCTTGACAGTAATTGTATAAATTCGTTAATATCAAACCTGTCAAACTTAAAACGTCAAAACTGGCGGCATTACAATGTTATACAATAATTGTCAAGATATAGGAATAGCAATATTGCTTATTTCAGAGTACCTCCTACCTACTGTCGAATATCAGATGTTTACACGAAATGTTAGACAATATCGAGGGTAGAAAGCCAAAACGGCGTTAGTGATTTTATAAACTTTAAAGGAGAGCAAAATCATGTTCTGTCAAATAGATTTTGTCAATGTTTTTTTGAATCAGAAAGCTCTAAAACTGAATCAAAGTTATTCACAATTATGAATAATGAGCTTTTTAAATTATTGAATTCATTAATTTCAAACCTTTCAAATTTGCGATTTCACAATGCTATATTTACAATAACTGTCAAAATAAAGAAATAACAATATTGCTTATTTTATTGTCCATGATTTACACTTCATCCACAGATATCAAAAACTATCAAATGTCAAAATGTATGGTACAATTTTCGAAACTTTATACTTAGTGTAATATTTTCTTTAATACTTATTGCGGGTCAATTCTGTTTTATTTTGAAGTCAGGACATTCGACTATACCAAGGATACTTACACCCAGAAGGATCTGTTATAAGTGCCATCATCTTTGATTCAGTCGGTTGAAAATATCCTGACAAGAGTTTGAGAATCCTTAAATACACCGTTGTGGCAGATTTTTAATTTCACATACTATTGAAATTCAGTGACACAATTGAAACTTCTGACAGGATGTGAGCAATAAATGAGTATAATGATAATAAATCATTTGTTTGCAAATTGGGCACAAAATAATACTCACTTACGAAAATTCCTCATAAATCATCTGATTTACAAAATTGCAATATGATAATTTGTGTCACCACATGCCATGCGGCTTTTCATGGTCTAGGGATGGGTAAATGAAAAAAAAATATTGATATATATCGAAACGATATTTTAAAAAAGTATCGAAAATAATCGATGTACATTGAGAAAAATATATCAATATTTATCGATAGTATTTTTTTTTAAATGTAAGGGGAATAAGTTTTTGGCGATCAAAAAAAAAAGGTCACCGGAAAAAATATATCGATTAAAAAAAAAGGTAACCAACAAAAAAAAAAATCGATATATCAGGAAAAAAAAAATCGATTTATCAAAAATATATTCAGGCATCGATGACCAAAAGTAAGCAGGCATCGATGACCAAAAAAATAAAAAGTCGGCAAGAAAAAAATTGAAAAAGGTAGGTAACCAAAAAAATGACAAAAAAAATGAAATAGTTCGCCAAAAAAAAATGAAAAAGGTAACAAAAAATATCGATAGGTATATCAAAAAAAAAAATTGATATTTGATATATCGCGACAAAATATATCGACGATAAATATCGATATTTTTTACCCATCCCTATCATGGACTCTTCATAAAATAATATACAGGACTATATTTGTGAGTATGGAATAGATGGTAAATTTTTTTTACAGTTTACGTAAACAGATTTATTAGTTGGTTTAAAAATTCAGTGAAACACTTCATCAAAGGACTATTTTTATCATGTGTCATATACAATTGTGGGGAATTTTAACCAAAATGTAAATCTTGGAACAATTATACTTGCCTATTTCCAAACTAGAAGAAGAATGAAGCATGTATACGGGTGTTCAGATAACCAATATGAAAGCCAGACGACACCGGCTGAGATCTGATAATGGAACCTGCCTGCATGTTGTATACACATGGCAGAACATCATAGAAAACTCCAATCAGAATATTTCATGATTTGAAACAAATAAAATGAATTGTAATACAGAAGAACCTCGCTAATTCGAAATTCAAGTGACAAAAAAAAAACATTTGGAATTATGCGGAACCCCCTTAATTCGAAATTCAAGGTAGAAAAAAAAAATCGTGATGCGATTCCGATGTTCGCCAAAAATCGTAAACTCATAAAAAAGTACTAATTTTTCTGAAAACATCTGGATTTTTGCCATATTTCAAGAAATCATTCAGAAAAACGCAATATTTATTTTTTATTTTTATTTAAAATATAATAGAAACCTGAAAAGGTTTATGGATAACATTTTTACATGATTCAATATAGGAATATAATAATATAATTTAGATAGTCGTTTTTTTATAATTGGCCGAGTTTTAGTATTTTTGCCATATCTGTTTTGAATTTGTCAGTAGTCAGTTGTTTGATCTGTTATGGTAGGTCGTTGTATAGTTTTAATTCTTTGCAAATTAGTCGGGATTGTGCTGTTTTTGTTTTGGCGTGTGTTATGTGATAGTTTTGAGCCGTTCTAGTGTTGTGTTGTGTCTAGTGACATCGTGTATTTTGTGTAATTTTATGTCTTCGTCTTATATGTAATAAGTATTCGTAATTTTATATCTTTATTATGCTATTACAAAGATTGTGACATTTCTATTACTAAGTACCTCTACCTACCCGATATTGACATATTTGTTAGTCTCACGTGCGAAAAAAGTTGAAATGCTTTTTAAATTTCAAAAACAATTCGAATTATGGGGAAATTCGAATTATCGGGATTTTACTGTATCTGCTTTATTTGCTCATTTATTTTTTGCTTGCTGTGAAAACAATGAGCTTTTAGTTTTATAGATATGGTTGTAAATAATGGAGGATGTACCCCGTGTAGGTGGTAACTACATAATGGATGATGTGGGAAATGTAAATATATATGTAAAATAAAATGCAGGCATACATATTTGTATTTATTCTTTACAGTACGTACAGTGGTATAAGATAGGAATCTTCTGCATACTTTTACATATACTAAACTAACACACAGGTACATACATACATCAAAATTATATTTGTTCAATAATAATATTTTGTAATGCAGGCATTGAAAGAACGCTTTGCACATTTCATAATAATATTCTTTAGAATATGTGTGCACCACATGTTTAAAGTACATTAGAAATCATACAATATGTTTATTGCACACGGGGTTTCACAAAACCTTTTGAATGGGTAATTCTACGTCTACCTTAAAATAACTTAAGGAAGTAATATTAATTAGAATAACATGTGGCTTATTTAAGAGGGAAGTTAATATTTTTGCGGTAAGATGCCTTGGGGTATGGTGACATCAGCGCTATTTTTGAAGAAGAAACTGGGCGCTTTAGTGATTATAAGTAATGTGGGATTATATGATTGTTGACCGATATTGTAAGTGAAAAATTAACCAGTAACCAGGTAAATTTATCATTGAAAAACCAGCATTTAGAAGCCCAAATAATATTTTGGTAAAACATGCGCACAATATCAGGAATGAAGGAATTAGGAAATTTATAAGTTATATTATAACTCATAATAAGTTTAAAGAATTAGGAACTAATTACTATACTAATGTGTCATTGATTCAAGAAATATTAAAGCTATACCGATGATTCATTATGTTAAATTATCCGATTCAAACACCGCCGTTTGTCAAATTAATCAATGCTCTTTGGGTAATATAAAGACGAGCAAACTTCATTTGTTCAAAGTAAGAAACATAGTTTAAATAAACATTTTTACACATGACATATTAAACCAATTATGTATTATTGTATATATTATATGTATATATGTACTATACTACTTACAAATACATCACATATGCTTACATACTTATTGTATACCCTCAATAAAAAAAAATCACACTAATAAAAATAAAAATATTTTTCAGATCGAAATTAAAATGTCAAAAATAAGCCAAAACACATTTTATGACCGAGTGCCGCTTCAGTTATGAAATACCCTGTTTTGGAGCAGACAATTTTGATTGCTATAATCAGCAACCTAGCCCTGATCTGATGTATACATCCATTATGCAACCATCTTAATAATATTTAAATCTACTTCTCATCTCTTTCAAAATGTGTCACATTTTCTATTTTAAGTCATGTTTCAAATAATACCAAATATTCATTGCACATTAAATATGTACACGACACAAAATAAAATATTGAATATCTAATAAACAAACAATATAAAAAAAGATTCAATCCATGAAACATACATCATATCTAATCTCATCGGTTTGTAAATTGATAATTGAAATCAGAGTTTATAAAAATCGTTTATAAATAGACTAAAATCCATTCAAGTCCACGCATCACGCAATCCAAACACTACTCATTCTTACTAATTGATAATTGTTGTGTGTAAGGCTTGAAAGAATCTGTGAAGCAACGTACCTGGGTCATTTTTAGGAAAATACGCATTGCGTGTCGCATTATGTCTCCTCATTTACAATTGCCTACAATAAATGTAATGTTTACAAACCTATTTACATTACCTAAATCCTTACAAAATATACAAAAATACATTAGTAAATAAACATAAACAACTATTTAATAATAAAGTATTACTACATCAATAAATAAATGAAGATCAGGTTAGTCAGAATTTTTCGAAGTCCTATTGGTAACAATTTGTCCTGTGTTTTGGTTTGAGCTGTTTAATAATGGTTGTGAAATAGGATCGTCTTGGATCGCTCTAACGATGGAGGTGTCCGAGAGTGGACTGATGACTTCCTCTAGCTCGTGACTGTCTCTTCGTCGGTGGAGTGATCCAGAAGAGCTGAACCGCAACGGTTGGTCCATTTCTTTAATATTTCCATTGGCCAAAGGACGGTCACTGTTGAAATCTGTAAATTTAATTCCATTTTAACGAGATGAATACAATACAGATTAAGTAATTATCTATAGCGTTATATTATTTAATAAAATAAAATATAAGAGATTACCAATTTCAATTATATATTGAATTGGTTATTCTGTTAACATATATAATAATAATGATTAGTCATAAATTTGTTACATGATGAAAAATTATTATACATAATCGACAATATAAATTCAATTGTTTTAAGGAAAACCAAATTTTAAGATAAATAATATTTTTAGAATTTAGATAAGTTTTACCAGAGGCTCACAGTTAATGTTAAAAATTAAATAGTGTTAGAAAATTTTGTATAATTTTATCGTGGGTTAGTTAGTGTAGAATGTATAAGAATATTGTAATAAAAACATATTTAATATCATTGTAGATACATTTATTATAATTTTTTTTTTAATTAAAGAAGCTAACTGAGTTTAGAATAATTAATAACTTTTAATGTCATGGACGGGACTTTGCCCTGTTTGGTACAGCAACTTCAACACATTCTGAATGTGATGAAGTTCGGTTAACTAAGATTTTTTGACATTTACTAAATGCTTTATTAAGATATTACACACAATCTGTTTACTGTATTTTATTTATTGGCTACTTACTGCTCTACATCAAAATATTTATTATGTTACACGTTTACAGCCAACTCAAAAAGAAATCAATCAGTTTTAAGGTGTTTTGACGGATACTTTTTCGTAACAGACTATTACGCAAGAGAAAGCATCAAAATAAGAGATATATCTCGTAATATTCCTATCACAACAAATTATTCATATTTAAATGTGTCGTAATATTCTGCCATACAAATATTTAATTTCGATTTTTATTCCCAAATATATATTTAAATAAAAGTGATGTTTCATTGTTCTCACTGCACGCGCCTGACATGTATTCATATACAGAGGTCACTTCTGGATGGGTGCCCTTCACCAAACTATTTAATCCATAATTTCCGTAACAGGTTTGTATCTACCAGCCACTTACACATTTTCGCTATCAAATAACAACAAACCTTTCAATAAATAATTTTTGATATTTATAGGGTTAACTTTGTAGTTTGACATAATTATTTATTTCAAAAAACTAAAAAGCTTTATATGAATGTGACGAATGTGCGGACGCTTGGATGAGTGAGAGGCAAGCGTGCGAGCGAGACGCGTAGATGGGCCCGTGCTGTTGCGCCGCACCGGGCAGAACGAGATTCACCGGGGTCCGAATCAGTTGTACATATTGTATTATAAGTAGTGTCTTCAATAAATGTTGTTACCTACGTAACGCGTATTACTCGAAGAACCCGATTATTCCCAAGTGCGTAGGCCGAGTTATATTGCCTACGCACGCAAGAACATCACAATGAACAACATTGACCAATGTAGTTTATACAAAGTTTTTAGTTTTTTAAAATTAATTTAAAATTATTATTTATAGGTCCATTACAGGATAAGAAATAAAACAGTCAAAAGTACTAGCAAAGTTATAAAACTAAATTTGAATGTTTTCTTACGAGCAAAATATTATATAAAAAAAATATTTTAATTTGCACGTCAATATTTAACATTTGGATGTTAAGATTGAAGCACACGATCGATCAAGTAAAATTAGACTTACCATTTAGTAGTCGGTCGAGGTCCGTAGATCCCGTAACGTGTCTGAAGCTAGTGAGCCCCGCCCCCCGGAAGACGTCCACCACACTGCTGCGAGGATTGTAGAACACCAGGGGCTGGCCTCGACGCGAGAAGTCTTCTGCCAGAGAAGCTATTCCCTTTGCAGCGGTAAAGTCCGCACCTGAAAAGATGACGACAAAAGTTAGGCCTTTTCGAATGTTGTTCTTTAACGGATATTTGTGATCGTGTTGGCTATTTGGACTTTATTTACAGCGTCTCTGAAGAGAGAACCATTGCCTCTGGATTTTAAGACATGAAGTTCTCCGCTTGCTGGGATATCTGTTAATTTAATAATAATAATAATAACAGTCAGTCAACTGTTAATTTGTCTTTGTATGACAAGGCACAGTGTCTTATAAGACTGTGTGTCTCAGGATATTCCAAAGGACGTCAGTTTCCTAATATCATTTTATACTTTCTTTGCTCTCATTTGTATGGTGTTACTTCTTACTCTATTATTCTAGCTTGTTTTTAACATACATATTATTTTTATATATCTTGGAGTACTTCAAGGTTTTTCCACATTGTTTCAGCAAGGGTCCTACTTTCCATATAGGAAAATAACAAAACAACACCATCAATCAAGGTATATCTTTCTTACCATTCTTTCCTCATTCACTCGCTCAACTTCAAATCATCAAAATGACTCTTTTTAAATTCAGTTTATTCTAATTTTAAATTCTTTCCTAATTTCTTCATTCTTTGATCTATCATAAATGGATTTGCCACACATAGGTCTAAGTGATCCATCTCCACTGCTACTGTCTACTTTTGTTCTTCTTCTGCCAGCTCCAGACTTCACTTCCATGCATCAGTGTTGGTGCCAGAATTCTATTGTGTACCGCTAATCTTGCCTCGGTAGACATTTGTATCAGAAATTATTGCATTCAAAGCACTATTCACCTTATTCCTCTCGATATCTTTCCCAGCCTTCCCTCTTCTATCAAACATAATCCCCAAATACACAAACTGATCTACACAAACTGATACATAAACTGATCTATTTATCACTACTTGTACTACTTGTGACAGTGTCATTGATAAAAAGCAAATTAAAAAATACTAATTTTCTAGAAACAAATGAATGATGCCTTTTTTAGTTCTCATACAACATTCGATACTTACCCAAAACGTATCGGCAATCAACGATGACAGGTAACTGGCAGCCTCCCTGTTTGGTGGCCGCCTTACTGACCGTGGCCCTGATGTAGTCCACGCCTGGGAAGTACAAGCTATTGCCGGGAGTCACCAGTAGATATTCCACTCCAGACAGAGACTGAAAAGGTGAAAAAACAATAAGAATTTATATCAAAAATTCCCCCCCCCCGAAAAAAATTACAGCGCGGGAACAACAATTTATTTATTTAATAATCCATTTATATGCATGTGCAGCCTTTAAATGGATTCTGAAACAAAAAAATTGCAACTTAAGCTAAAAGGCAGCAATATGCCTATTACAGCACTAATGTATGTCTGATATAAATTCAAAAAACCCGACACTACTCATGGATATTTCTCTGGAATCTATGAAACCTAAATCTTATTGGAAATAAGTTTTAATAACAGTTGCTACCTCAGTTTTTCTTTTATATATGTGTGTGAATAAATATTTAGCTTTTAAATAAATAAATAAAACTTTATTCCAGTATGTGGGGAGGTTTGTGCAGACCCACACATTCCATAAAATAATAAATACATACATTAAATTATCATATAAAAGAAAAGAGAAATCAAAAACATATAGGTATAAGTATAAACATGAAAAAAAGAAATATAAATATATCATATAATAGCGGCTTTAGCGATCGGTGGCATGTCAATTATGAGGGGCCAGTATCTTTCTCCAGTGTGCATCAATGCTGGAGTGAGGCGGGCTTCCAGGATGAGGATATTTCCGGAGCTGTATACCCTTTCCCTCATTCCTGCCACCTTGGATTTTAAATACGGATATAACTGTGTTTGCTACCAAATGGTGAACATTGCCGCTTCAGCTATTTACCCAATTGTATATTGCTATCTTTGCCTGCTATTTCAGCATTAAATCATTGTTTATTTAACGCCCTTATGGGCTTTTAAAAAATATATAAATATAAATTTAAAAAAATAACATAAGACAGATATACAGTTAAAAGGTACAAGTACATGTAATAGAATTGTGTAAATTTACATTGCTCGAATTGAATTCAAAGATTTGTGTAAATTTAGATTGCAATTAAAAAGATTCAAGTACATCTTATAGATTTGTGTAAATTAAAAAGAGAAGTTTAAGTAGTAAGAAGAAAAAGAAAAATTTATTATCCATTCCCATTTAGTTGAAATGTAAAGAATTGTATCAACTTTGTCCTATACATAGTCATATTATCAGCAAAAATGTCAGCCGCCTCTGCGTGATAATGATTTGGAAACATGATTTTGGAAGGGACAGAGCTATATTACGCTATAAAATGTCTAATTTTGTACATTCTAAATTAGTAATCCTCGGTGACAGCATTCAAAACATTTTTTTAGATATTGCTGCTTTAACTTTTATGCCCGTCATATAGTTTATTAAAGTAATTTTTACCCTGTCTTTTTCGACATGAAGGGTGGGCCTGGCACTCGGGTACAGGAGGAACACGATGTTACAAGCCACCCCGAGGAGGATTCCGATCTCCACCCCGACAATCAGGCAGAGGAGGAAGGTAACAAAGGTCGGGATCAGATCTTTGCGGCTGGAGCGCCACATCGGTTTCACCACCTGAACACATTAAACTTATCAACTCAAAGATAGGAAATGTTTAAATACCGTGTACATAGTATGGCTATTGTAGATAGAAGGGAACCTTTTTAATATTAGGTCCTTACATATGAAATTGGAGTTTTGCCGTACTGGCAAATTTGATCTCAAATATCTTCTCTTTGGTTAGGAATTCCAAATCCAAATTTATACAGCTATTTACTCATGCATTTGTGTTTTGAAAATTATAATTCATTTGTTTTTTCCTCAATTGTTTTTTTCTTTGCGTCACTCAGTTTACAAAATGAAAAACTTGAAATATCGCGTTATTTACAAGTACGAGTTCCACCGTGGCACCAGTGCTGCAGAAACGGCTCGAAGGATTAATGATGTGTATGGCAACGGTGCTGCAAAAGAAAACACAGTGCGTTTTTGGTTCCAACGTTTTCGTTCTGGAAATTTCGACCTGCAGAACAATCCCCGTGGACGGCCGGAGACCAATGTTGATAATGAAGAATTGAAGGCTATTGTGGAAGCGGATCCATCGCAAACCACATCCGAGTTAGCTGCAGGCTGCGGTGTTAGTGATAAAACTGTTTAAATCCACTTGAAGCAAATTGGTAAGGTGAAAAAGCTTGAAAGGTGGGTACCTCACGAATTGAGTGAAGCAAATCAACAAACGCGCGTTGACTGCTGCGTTGCATGACTCAACCGGCACAATAATGAAGGGATTTTAAATCGAATCATTACCTGTGATGAAAAGTGGATCCTGTACGATAATCGAAAGCGCTCATCGCAATGGCTGACCCTGCCGAACCAGCCGAACCATGCCCCAAGCGAAAATTGACTCCAAAAAAGTTACTTGTGAGCGTTTGGTGGACTAGTGCTGGTGTCGTTCACTACAGCTTTCTTAAATCTGGCCAGACGATTACGGCAGATTTCTATTGTCAGCAACTGCAAACCATGATGGAAAAGCTAGCTGCTAAACAACCGAGGCTGGTTAATCGCTCTAGGCC
>JADDOH010014809.1:0-18664 GCA_016648135.1 Agrypnia vestita | reverse complement strand
ATATAAAATAAACATACTTATTAAAAAAAAACGTAAAAGTACCGTAATTTATTCAGATTTTTTAATAAAATATAATATTTTAAGTATATACCATATATTTCTGAAGGCGCCTGCCTACAGAAATGAGACTTAGGAAGAAGAAATATCTACGTGTAATTTATTGCATAAATGTAAGATGAAAAGGATCGAGGATATTCTGCTTCTGTCAAAAACAAGGAATCGAAAGCTTTTGTGGAAGGGACCAATAACCAACTTCCACATTTTCAAGCACCCCGATAGTTATATCCGCAAAAAAACACAATAATATAGAAGCAGTAGAGCCAGCAGGTGATGCATTTAAAGTACATTTATGGATTCTAATCCGCTTGAGTTTTATTCTACAGGCATAAATAAGCTTGTATTTCGTTGACAAAACGCTTACCTACAATCAGACAAATTCATGTTTAATAGAATTTTATTTTATTAATTGAATTTTCAGCCACCGTGAACAATTTCCAATTGGAACTAATGTATAATGTAATATACTAATAATTTAATTACATCAAAACGTAGGAAATGATTCGTAAAATACCATAAATAGGTAGGTATCTATATTAAAACAATATTTTGATTTGACGCTGAAAATGTTGCATTTAATTGTGGTTTTAAATAGTTTATTTTTGAATTTTCAAAGGAAGCAAACACTGGTGATACATTATAATTAAATAAATAAAAATAACTTTGTTATACACCACTTATATTAGTGGTGTATAACAAAGTTATTTTTTTTTATTTAAGTTTATTTTTGGTGGATTAAAAATGAATGAAACACAGTCAGTTCTTGTAATTAATTCGAATTCGTATTGATAAAAAAAAAACAAGATTAAGAGTCCGACCTATGTATCTATTGTTCATAGGTTAGTCCGGATCTAGGTGCATGTAATTCTTTTAAAGCTTTTGTGATAGAAGAAAGAACTGTTGATATACAGGGTGTTGATATACAGTTGATATACAAATCTAGTCCACACTACTTAAGAGGTGGAATCCTGCCTCGATTGTGAGTCGAAAATGTTTAAGCAACCATCAATAGTTGTGGAGTTATGCAATATCAAAATTGCCTTTTTTTTCAATATTTCTCACTCATTTTTTACAAAACGTTGAACTATCATTACAGTAACTTATATCGATTACGAAAAATTCATTCGTTCATCAATAAAATGATAAGATCCTGCAGAAATCCCAATTGAAATTGGAAAGTTTTCATTATTTTATTTGACTTGTATTAAAGGGAAAGAATTTTTCATACTCGATATAAGTTCCTGTAATGATAGTCCAACATTTTACAAAAAATAAGTCAGAAATGTTAAAAAAATACTAATGTCGCATATCTCCGTAGCTCTCACTGTTGATTGATTATTTTCGACTCATAATAAAAGCAGGAATTTACCTGTAAAGTATTGTGGACTAGCTGTGTTATACCCTGTATAGGTAGGTGTTATTTTTAATGTTAGCGGCTGAGACCATGCAGGCAATGCAGTGATCCACGCCTTAGAAAACTTTTGGTACCTATACCTATAGATATACAATACCTTTACGCATATTTCTGCAAGTATGTACACTCACTTTTCTTAGCGCCAATAGCGCCATAGACTATTAAATAATTTTTAAAATCCACCAAAACTAAACATGAATTACAAAATGCTCAAGTCTTTGTTTTATTAATTTATAATTTATTAAATATGTCAACATTAATAAGGTGTTGAAATTATACATACAGGCAAAGGTATATAAATTCCAAGCGTAGCCAAGTGTACATATTAAACATGTTTTTGTTGTTAAAATACGTCATGCTTCTTGTTCTCACTGCTCGCCCCTGGTATAAACATATATTGAATATCTGAATATTCTCTATACAACCCTGTAGTCTTTGCATAGTTAGGTAATACATCTTAATAAATTCTTGTATTTGTTTCGGTTAATTTTAAGATTTAATTTTATCAAAAGTTAATAAACAAAAGTAGCAATTACGAAATTGGCTTTTAATTTTAATTAATTAAGAGAACTTTGTATAAGCCACTTAGCGTGACTTTACGTCTACCGGTTTCGATACCACTGTATCTTTGTCAGGTAGGACGCATACTAACCATCCATTACTTATTTTAGCAAAAAAAAAATTTTTGAACGGGGGCGTGGCTACGAATATCCCATTATTTGATATATTCCCCATTTCGGTGTGTATTTGTCAATCACTTCCACCATAACTGTTGCTGCGCCCCTGTTAAAATAAGTAATAGATAGTTAGTATGCGTCCGTTCTGACGAAGATACAGTGGTATCGAAACTGGTATACGTAAAGTTATATAGATATAATTGCTTCAAAAACCATTAGAAACTCTCAAGGGTTTTTGAAGCAATTATAATATAGATAAAATAAAAGATGTGAAGAAAATTTTGGAAAGATCGTTAGTCCCTGGAAAACAGGCAATGCTTAATCGTATTCACCATTAATGGTTTCACTTACAACCCCTAATTTATGATTATTCACGGGCGATTTGTATTTATCCGTTGTGTGATAAGTAACAGCATTCTGGGAGTGTAGATGTTCAGGTGATCGTGCTTCTAAGGTGAGGAAGAAAATTTTACTAAAATGAAATAAAGTTTTTTTTATATAAAACAATTATATGTATTTAAAAAAAAATAAAACGTATACATATTCGATAATGTGTAAATAAGAGTAAGATGTAGAAATATATTTTATGATCAGTTGCACAAGACTACAGTACGCATAACACGATTACATTGAACACGAAGATGAATATCGCGAGAGATTACAGGTCTATAAAAGAAAATCGTAGTCATTTTTGCCGCTAAGTCTTCCTTCGATAAATGTGTAGTGTTTGTCAGTATCTAAGTAATGCGCCTTCACTGCGGAATCCCGCTTCATGCCTTCCATCCAGTCGTACTGAAAATTAACATTACAATTAATTAACTTGTGCAAGGACAGTTGTATGAGAGAACTGAAGGGAAGTAGGATCGAGAATGGAGTCTTGTATGGAATTGATGTAGTGTTAATAGCCGATCTGTGGTGACCCCGAGTAATTTAAATTGTATCTAAGTCATGTTTCTAAATTATTAAAGCGGCACATTTTATGCAAATTCATACTGTCGCGTTTTTCCTCGAAGGTGAACTGTCCAGTAAAGTGAACTGTTAAAAAATAACAGTTCGTTCGTGAACGACCATCTCTAATGCCGGACGCCGCAGCAAGACGCGGACGTGTTCTCTTTTGTTGATGAAAAATGACTATAAAACGTATTTATACGTAAAATTTGACTATAAGTAATATGAATTAACAAAACAAATTGATTTTTTATCGACTAATATGGTTTTTCGCTACTTTTATCTGACAGAATATTATCCCAATTTAAATAATTTCGTTGTTTGTCTGTCTGTTCGTCCGTCCGTCCGCGTAACTTCGTGTAACGTCCGTAACTTTTTTATAGTATTTTTTTTTCGAAAAATTATTTTTTAAAATTAAATTAAATTAAAATTTCGAAAATTTTAATTTTTTTTCGAATTTGGAATTTTTTTCAGATTTTTTTTTCGAATTTTTAAAAAATATAATAAATAAATACTTATTCCTTATGAACCGACACGTAAAGGTACCGTCATTTTTGACGGGTTACATAAAGCTAGTGATATATTATAATCTGCATAAAATGTTAATAATTGTAATAGGAATATGAGGAGATTCATTTTTTATATCGTCGAAATTCTTGTTAATCACACCTTATTTTAAAATACTGCTGTGAGGGAGTGTTGAAGGCAACCGGAGTAGAGGGCGTCCGCATAAGACTTGGTTAGGTAAACCAGTTATTGAAGAATTTTTACTTAAATAATTTATATTTAATAATTAATATTTCACTCTTGTAACGTATCTAATTTATTATATCATTGGTAACTTTGATATATTTTGGCTTATATCTTCGAAACTATCCAATAAATACTTTTTTTTACATTAACGTAAACAATAACTACCCTTAATGATTCACATTCTAAAATTTTATGTGATTATTTTTAAATATTATTTACAGTTTTCAAACAATATGTGTGTCGGCACACTACCGCCATCTATGAAAATAAATAAAAACATACAATTGACCAAACACAATTCTAAACAAAATGCGTATGTAGATGTACGGTACCTACCTAGTCCGGCAAAATTCAATAATAAATAAATGCACATACATTTTCTTTACTTGCATTTACTAATTAATAAATGTATAGGTATTAGCTTTTTAAAATTTTGTTTAAATGCTTTGCTTACATTTAAACAAATGCTCAATTGATATTTTTAATTGTGAGATGTCAAATGTTACACGTCATATGCGACTACTGTAAGGCTCGCTCGTTTTTTTATCTATCTTTCTAATGAACATTAATATTATAAATCATCATCATCATCATCATTCTTGGCACTGCAACCCTTGGTGGGTCTTGGCCTCCTCAATAATTTTCCTCCACTCATCTCGGTCTAGTGCCAGCTCTCCAGTTTCGAAGCTCTAAGGCAGAGATATCTTTGAGGACGATGTCACTCCATCTTAATTTTGGCCTTCCTTCGCCCTTTTGGCCTTGAGTTCAGCAGGGACTGTGGTGCTTGATGCTCGGACATTCTCTCCACATGACCCAGCCACCGAAGTCATCCCAGTTATATAAATTTTGTCACGTTTGGCTCCTTAAATAGAGTATAGAGCTCATTGTTGTAACGTCTGCGCCAAAGTCCATATTCTAGAACCGGTCCGAAGATACGCCTCAAAATTTTCCTTTCAAAAACGTCCAGTGCTCGCTCATTTCTCTTAGTTAGTAACCACGTCTCAGCTGCGTACGTGAGCACTGGCCTAATAAGTGTTTTGTACACTAATATCTTGGTGTTTCTGGACAGGAGTCTGGATTTTATCTGCTTTTTTAGGCGGAAAAAACAGCGATTTGCGCTCACTACGCGCTTCTGGATCTCCTCTGTAGTATTATTGTCGCTTGTTATCAGGGATCCTAGGTATGTAAATCTTGGTACCGCTTCAAAATTTAAATTATAAAACCATATTAAAATACTTACAAGAATTTTAAACTGTGATTTGTCTAAGGCGAAGCGTTCGTCGAACTTTGTCAGCATCCCGAATCTCTCGAACCAGGGCCAGATCATGTAGTCCACCATCCCGGGATTTTTGCCGGCCAGGAACTTCGTGGACCGCTTCACCAATTCTGACTGAATGACTTCCAGACCGCCGAAGAACGTGGTCAGGGTCGTTTCGTCGACTGCGTCCTTTTCCAGTAACGCTTTGTAGTAACTCGCCGACACCTGCAAACGTCGGCATTCAATTAGCAACCGCGACGAAATTCTGTTGCCAAAATAAAAGTGTAGTTATCAGACAATTGTACATACCTACATACCTAATATATTTTTCTGAGATAAACACAGAAAACCTGTCAATACTAAAGGAAATTTCTCTGGAATCTATCAAACCTACATATTATTAAAAAAAAAAAACTAACCCATAAAAACCAAGTTTTTATTATACTCCCTTTCTTTGTAAAATATAACAAAAATTAAAGACGAATTAAAACATATAACATAACACTTAACTTACAGTAATTTAATATATTTCTAAAATGTCAGATGTTTTGAGCTTCGATAAGACACTTCATGCTTTGAAGATTAAATTCTAAAAACATTTGTCAGTCAATTTAGATTTTCGACATTCGTAGTGAAGAACCTATTATGTATACCGACGGAGTAATTCAAATTTAGAAAATATTCCGCGACGTTATCGGGCCGCCACGCCATTGCTAATCAAACTTTTCTAATAATGCCAATTGTAAAAAACCATTAAAATTCCTAAAAATCCGAAATTATCCTATAATTATTAATTTTTTTTAACGAAAATTTGATTGATCTTCTTGATCGTCGCCACGAGTCTACTTGCCAAGTTTCAGCTCGATTGGATCACGGGAAAAGGGTCAAAAATCGATCCAAAGTTTTCTTGACGGCAAGCCGGCAAGCAAGCAAGCAGACGCCACGAGTTAATATAAAGGGAGTAGTAACATTTGGAACATATTTCACTGTTTTAAAAACTAATCAAATATTACATTGAATACCAATAAACATCAAACGAACCGAACCATATTACCGATCAAAATAAATATAAATGTGTCACACGTCATTGGAAAAAAAATTTGTTTGATCTCTTCAATCAGAATTTTTTAAGTTAATTTTTTGGGGGAATATTTCTTTTTCACATAATCAGTACTTTGAAGATTTTTAAATTCATACCACCATCCTTAAAAACTATAAAATGATATTTTTTGGCAGTCTTTAATTTAACCCAGGCTTGCCGAAGCGGGGGACTTTAAATCCCCCAAAATCAATATTTATCCCTATAAATTGGCAATTAATAGAGCATTCATTAGTGTGATTTAAAATGAAGTTTTTGAAAAATATATTGATATTTTCTATAAAAATGTAAATATTGCAATTAATTACTGTATTGAAACGTATACGTTCTGGATATTATGTTTCGTTTCATTTGAGCAAATATTAGGTTCATGCAAAAGTCTTAGCGCTATTAAAAGCCTCTTTACTGTTTGCCTAGACCAAAACTGAATATAAAGTGATATAAGAAAACTTCCTTTATACGTCAATAAAAAAAACGTCAAACCTTTTGCATCAACCAATATATTAATGGCCGTCGCATAAAAGTGTGCGAGCGAGGAAATGATATACTAGGAAATGGTTCCTCTAAATCGACGTTTGTATACTATGTAAACGTTAGTAAATATTGTGTTTTATTCATTCAATACAGGGTTATTTGGAAAACATTAATAATTTCGCAGGACTATATTTCTCCCTTGATTATGAGTCGAAAATGTTCAAGCTATTGTGACCTAATATCAATAGTTAAAGAGATATGCGACATCAAAGTTTGCATTTTTTTTCAATATTTCTGACTTATTTTTTGTAAAACGTTGGACTATCATTACAGTAACTCATATTGATTACGAAAAATTCATTAGTTTCAATACACGTTAAATAAAATGATAAAAATCCTAAAAATTTCCAATTGGAATGTTTTCCAATTGGAATTCGAAGGTTTTTATTTTTTGGTAATTGGGAAGGGAATGAATTTTTAATACTCAATATGAGTTACTATGATGATAGTCCAACGTTTTACAAAAAATATATCAAAAATATTGAAAAAAATGCAAACTTTGATGTCGCATATCTCCTTAACTATTGATATTAGGTCACAATAGCTTGAACATTTTCGACTCATAATCAAGGAAGGAATATAGTCCTGCGAGGTTATTAATGTTTTCCAAATAACCCTGTATACACAACGTAATAGTTTTACGAGACATGTCAGAACAACCTAATATTTAATATTACAATGATCTTAATTTACCCCACTGAAATTTTCAATGATGATCTTGTCTTGTGCCTTCCTCAGCGGATCTTGCGATACGAGTCTGGGATGCTGGTATTTATCGTCGATGTATTCAGCTGTAATTAAACTCTCGTACAGGCAAACATCTTCCTCTATCTCAATGGCGGGAACTTTGCCTGAAAGACAGAATTGTCATTTTAAAAATAGCAGAATGTTCAAGGAATCAAATAAACATATACATAAACGCGAATCCCTTAATAAAATATGTAAGATAATAAAACAATTTTAGGAAAAACTCGAACACATTACAAAACATATTTGTTATATTAAGGAGTTAAGATCTAAGATTGTTATTACGGTCGTTAGATTCCATCAGATTTGACAAGACAAAAATCTTATCAACAGAACCGCACCTTATATCCAGATTAGTGAGGGAGTCCATTGAAATATACAAAAATCCCAATTTCAATAGAGATGACAGTTACAAACTATCAAGTATTTGGCGCCCTGTTCTTACGACATTGATTCAACCCTTGAGAGACGTCGCGGTAAAGTCTGCCTACGTAACTAGTACATATTGCACACTTTTCGACCTCTATTGTAGAAGAAGTGAACACTCCACAACAAAGGGCATATAATTTACGCCCTCGAAAGTAGTAATCAGTCCGCCCTCTACCTCCGCGGGTAAAGGTCGTCCTCCTGATGACGTTGAATAAGAATTCAACGAAACCTCGAGAATAGTTTCTCGGAAAAACTATCCGCAACCAGTTACAGTTAAATATTTGTTATATGTTCAGAACGTCAGTTCACACCAAATCTGCACCTTCCATTCAAATATATTGTTAAATAAAAACAGAATTTCAAAGCTACTATAATTTCTTACTAAATTAATTTTTCTTTGTATTGAATCAATGTTTTATGTTCAATTTTATTTGGTATTACTTAGACCGTCCATAACTTTAAAAATATATTTTTTCTTCAATATCTTTTTAATTTTTTTTTTAACATTGACGAAATTACCCCCTCTATCTTTAACCCTCCCTGTGTCCACGACATATAAATTTTTCTATATTTATATAAATTTTTCTAGATAACAATCTACACTGTTTGACAGATCTTATCCAAATTTTGCAGACTTATTTTTTAGGAACCGGCATGTAAAAGTACGTCATTTTTGATGGGTTGACAGCTAGTGCTATTAATAGGATGTGTGCAAAATTGATCAAAATCAGACTAATACCTTTAGAAATACCATCTCCACCAAAATCTGAAAAACGGAGTTACGAGAAAAACGCAATTTAATTTTAATGTCAAGCATATTAAACCACTTATGTAATTACTTTATTAAATTCTAAGATCATCAGTTTAACAATTAAGCTGTGCAGTTTTTGTACTAATACATATGATATTTATTAAGTAATTATAAATTAAGCAGTCAGTTTTTGTACTGATAAATAAGATTTTATCAGTTCAAAAACTAAGCGATCTGTGTAATCTTTCGGCCATCATTAAGCCATTCATTTTCAAATTAATAATATTTGGATAATTTATATAGTGCCGTTTTCGCGAATACTCACCTCAAGGGCGCTTTACACAGAAAATTATCTTACAAAACAACTTACTGCTAAAAAAAACTTATTTACTATTGCTTATTCACTAGGTGGCATGCAAGAAATATAATTATTGTTTAATACTATAATAGTTGGGAGTGCCTGAAAGAATTAGGTGTTTTCGCGGAGTGCACACTAGGAGTGGAAAACATTGGTTAGTGTTGTTGTGATCAGATTCTATAGGTTTTTATAGGATTGTCTAAATAAATGCATCTTAAGTTGTTTTTTGAACTGTGGTAAGCTGTCTGTTTGTCTCAGTTTATTAGGTAGTTTGTTCCATACTTTGGTCCAGCCACCGCGAAAGCACGATCACCGAAATTAGTTTTGTGGACGCGATTTACTCCAGCTAACCTTTCTGTATTAGATGTTGGTACTTACCAAGAGGACTCTTTGATGTCAACCATTCTGGTTGTTCGCTGAGGTTGATGTTGACCACTTCATAAGGTATCTTCTTCGCGTTCAGCACCAGAATAGCGCGCTGAGCATACGGACAGAACCGCATGCTGTAGACCCGGAGTTTGCCGTTGAAAGGCGGCAGCTGGGATCCTGTCAAATAAGAATAAGACAAAGTTAAACAATATATACCTGTACATTTTGTCACAAGACGTTAAAAATCGAGACAGATTGCGCGAATTGCGAGCCTCTCAAGGACAACACGATCGAACATTCCACAACATTCTGGGACGCACTATGAAATAATTTGGAATCGTCTAGAAAGCTCCACAAGCCTCTCGCAATCTCTGGAATCTTTCTCCGGTCTCTGGAGGCGATTAGGCGGTCCTCGAAGGATCCAGAAGCCGATGTTACCTACGATGAGTCAGTCATTTGTGGCGGTTAACCCACACGATATTAGCAACAGAGCGAGCTTAGTTGGTATACCAATGTTAATAAATAAAATAAAGTTTCTACCGGGGTGAGAAGTTTTTCTACGTGAGAATATTGAACGGAATTTACCAGAAAGTGATCTAAGCGATAGAAACAGCGTGAATTGGTGCGAATTAAGAAAAAATGCAATAATAAGTATGTGAAATATTCTAGAAATATTTAGTGACTATAAAATCAAGAACGGAACTTCATTTAACTCGTGTTCGGTGACTATTTACGTATTATTATTTTTTTTAATTCGTTTTAGCGTTTTAATTTGCCCCTCAAAGCCACGTTCCGTGACAATGTACATATACAGAAGTCATCGGTTATTGTTATTATGCTGTTGATTTTGGTTCTAATACTCGGCATTTCTGCTATCCGAAAATATATAAAAAAAAGAAATATTTTTAATGTTTTTAACACCTATATTTTTAGTAAACTATTAATTTATTTATAAAATTAATAAAAATAAACTTAGTTTTCATCACCTTTGTGTTGAAAAATATGAACATGAATTAAAAAAATACATATTAAATAACAAGAATAAGGATAATTTAAAAAAAATCGGGCGCTTATAAATTGATCTGCAATGATTGTGATTATTTTTATATAGGAAATAAAAAATAAGAAATTTAGAAAGTGTAGAAATTTTAAAATTAGAGTTAAGGAATAATTAAGGTGTTAAATTTAATTTAATTTAAAGTTTTCATAGTTTAAACTCCTTTATATTCGCTATATTTTGTATTGTTTTCGGTAGGCTATTGAAAATTTTAAGGCCTTTGTACGTGAGACAAGTTTGTCAATTGTTTTTCTTTTTCTTTTGAAGTCTTAATCTTTCGGCGCCTCTTGTATTGCATGAATAAAAATTCTTATTTACTTTCATCCTGTTATTAAAGTATTTGGGCGATAATCTGTGTCTGATTTTAAATATTTGTATCAAAACATTATATTTTATTCTTTGATTTACTGATTCAAATTTTAGGTCATTCAACAATTTTGTTACTTATGTCCTTCTATTACATTTCAATATTATACGCATTTCTTTTATTTTGTACTATTAATTTGTAGTTTCTTTAGCATTCTTTCGTTGCTTATAAAGAATATGCGGGAACAGTCATAATTTATTAGCCAATAAGTCAAGATGTATTTACTTACTCAAACCTAAACTTTTAATCTCTTTGATAGATTAAAAGATCAGATAATTTCCAATCACAGATAATCAACGCATCAGTTATATCAAAAATTACGCAATACAAAAATGCCAAGTTTTCAAGATCACAATTTGGATAAATTAAAATAACTAACTAACTAACTAACCATCACGCCGTTTCTCCACAGGGGTAGACAGAGAGGATAAAACGCTATGTTTTTCTATCTTTTGCTTCGGCTACATTCATACATTTTCTCATGCAAGCTCTACGGTTAATGAGGCTTTTAACAGGGCCATCCTCCAATATTTGTAGTATTTGAACATGCCAGGTCTTTCGCGGACGCCCTCTATTCCTGTTGCCTTCTACACTCGTCCCATATATTTTCTTAACCATCCTTTCCTCGCTCATACGTTCTACATGACCAAACCATCTCAGCACTCATTTCTTTATTCTGTCTAGCACACTACAGCCAGTATTACATTCACTTCTAATTTGTTCATTCCTCACTCTATCGACCAAAGATTTTCCACACGAGCACCTTAGTGACTGCATTTTCACCGCATTTAGTCTAATTTCATTCCTTTTTTGACAATTCCAGGATTCACTTCCTTACATCAGAGTTGGCACTAGAACGCTACTATTTATCGCTGGTCTTGCTTTGTATATACACATATGTATCAATGTTTTCGGCTGTAAATTAAATTCTGTGTGTGTGTGTGTGTTGTCACAGTCTATCAAAATACGATGATGTAACGTAAATGCCTTAGTACATGTTCTGGCTCTAGCTGGTTCCGATACGTTTGATTTGTTTGATAAAATTACTATGAGCTTGCACATTTGGAAATAATTATGAAAAATTCACACTAAATATTCTTAAAAAGTATAAGTAATATGTCGCATTTTATTACAGAAATAAGTTTTTATTAAAATAAAACACAAATTACTTTGTTTTCACCACTTTATTAGATTAAAAGATCTACATGTTTCGAGAACAATGTTCTCTTCTTCAGGATTATTGTGATCAAAGATTTTCCACACGAGCACCTTAGTGACTGCATTTTCACCGCATTTAGTCTAATTTCATTCCTTTTTTGACAATTCCAGGATTCACTTCCTTACATCAGAGTTGGCACTAGAACGCTACTATTTATCGCTGGTCTTGCTTTGTATATACACATATGTATCAATGTTTTCGGCTGTAAATTAAATTCTGTGTGTGTGTGTGTGTTGTCACAGTCTATCAAAATACGATGATGTAACGTAAATGCCTTAGTACATGTTCTGGCTCTAGCTGGTTCCGATACGTTTGATTTGTTTGATAAAATTACTATGAGCTTGCACATTTGGAAATAATTATGAAAAATTCACACTAAATATTCTTAAAAAGTATAAGTAATATGTCGCATTTTATTACAGAAATAAGTTTTTATTAAAATAAAACACAAATTACTTTGTTTTCACCACTTTATTAGATTAAAAGATCTACATGTTTCGAGAACAATGTTCTCTTCTTCAGGATTATGGATCAAAGATTTTCCACACGAGCCCTTAGTTACTGCATTTTTCACCGCATTTAGCTAATTTCATTCCTTTTTTGACAATTCCAGGATTCACTTCCTTACATCAGAGTTGGCACTAGAACGCTACTATTTATCGCTGGTCTTGCTTTGTATATACACATATGTATCAATGTTTTCGGCTGTAAATTAAATTCTGTGTGTGTGTGTGTGTTGTCACAGTCTATCAAAATACGATGATGTAACGTAAATGCCTTAGTACATGTTCTGGCTCTAGCTGGTTCCGATACGTTTGATTTGTTTGATAAAATTACTATGAGCTTGCACATTTGGAAATAATTATGAAAAATTCACACTAAATATTCTTAAAAAGTATAAGTAATATGTCGCATTTTATTACAGAAATAAGTTTTTATTAAAATAAAACACAAATTACTTTGTTTTCACCACTTTATTAGATTAAAAGATCTACATGTTTCGAGAACAATGTTCTCTTCTTCAGGATCACAATAATCCTGAAGAAGAGAACATTGTTCTCGAAACATGTAGATTTTTTAATCTAATAAAGTGGTTAAAACAAAGTAATTTGTGTCTTATTTTAATAATAATGTCACCACAAAGTTCAAGCCTTTATACAGATGAAAAAAAAAATTCTTCGAACAGTTAATAAGTTTTTACTTGAAGAGATTCTTTTTGGAATGAAATTAAAACAAAAACAACGTCTATTTTAAAAAATACGCTTCGTTTACTAGGGGATTTAATTATGCAGGAATAAATAATTTAACTGCATTACAAACCTACCATAAAAATACGCGAGGTAAAGTTCATCTTTAAATAATTTTATACTCTGTGATACCTCTTTATGTTTTAACTGAATTTAATTGTAATAAATAAACTAATTATGAAGATATTTATTCGAGATTGTATTCATTATAATAAATACAATAGTTTAAACGTTTACATCAATATGTAGTTATCGCTATCGATCGTAAAACTCATGTGTCAAATATGACAAAAACAAAACTTTTAAGGAATTACCTACACAACACTAAGGCATTAAAAACTACAATCAAATTATTTTTTTTTGACGAAAGTATTGCACATATGTACATAAAAAAATTGTTTAATAATCATTGTTTGCATACATTAATTAGTAAATATTTCCCATTAACAAATTATTTTTAAAATTTCAAAATTTCACTGTGGAGGGTTTGGCTGAAATGAAAAAGTTAATTATTATATTCTCAAATGATGTAATGTCTATGATGTAGCGTATCAAAAATTTTTTTTTGTGCAAATGAGGTCAGTTTGAAAATCATTTTCATTTATTTCCGAAGAAAATCGAAGTTTAAATTTCACAATAAAACGAAACATTTTTAAAAAAAATCGTATATCGTAGATGATTTAATTAGTAAGATGTGTGCAAAAATTTTAACAATCGGTCGAAAAGTTTTGAGATATCACCTCCAAAAGTCTGAAAAAGGGAGTTTTGAGAAAAACGCGAAATAATAACGTAATTTGTTTAAAAAACTAACCCATAAAAACCAAGTTTGTATTTTACTCCCTTCCTTTGTAAATTAAGTTTAACATCATGTAATTAAATAATTGATTGACTGAAAATGAAACATGTCTAGACAAATATCTATGTCAAAAATTCTCTTTATTATTTGATTTCTTCCTAAAAAACCGAAAAACACTGAAAAACCCCTTAAGGCGTTGTTCAGAGATTAGTCTTGCATTACAGGTAAATACTTAAAAATAACGGAAAATGTGAACACAATATTAAATATTAAGTGAGAGGGAATGTACCTTTTCCTAAATGGTGGGCGCTCATTCTTGCAGATAATCTACTCCGACAGAAGCACGCACGATAATGCCGGCGTTTTACGAGAATACCATCAAAATTAATTAAAGTGCTTTTTTTAATCGGAGTGGGGATCAACTGACCCAACTACACTCCGACAATCGGCCGTATTCTGTACTAAGGATGGGTAAAAAATATCGATATTTATCGTCGATTTTTTTTTCGCGATATATCAAATATCGATACTTTTTCGAGTATCAAATAAGTATCTTTTTCGATATATTTTCCGGCGACCTTTTTTTTTGGTCATCAAAAGCGCTTTTCCCTTAATTTTTGAAAAACTATCGTTATCATCATCTTCTTCCCCTTGTCCTAGTAGGGCCGGGGGCCCAAAGACTCGACAAGGTGCTTCCATGATTCCCTATCTTGCGCCGCTTCTGCTCGAGTCAACCAGTCCAGACCCATTCTGTTTTCAAATACATTTTTTTGTTGTCTCTCCCAGTTTAATCTGGGTAGACCCACCGGCCGTCTTCCCTCCGGGGTTGCCAAGAGGATTCTTCTTGGTTATCTCCTCTGGCGTTCTGAGCACATGTCCAAGCCACCTCAGTTGTGATTTTTCTATGTGCAGGAGTAGGGGCTCCATGCCGAGTGTGTGCCTTATGTCGGCACTTCTCACTCTGTCCATCAGTGTGACTCCCGCTACCCCCATTAGAAAACTCATCTCGGCAGCCTGGACTCTTGATCTTATTAAAAAATTATATCGAAGAATATTGATATATTCCTTCGATAAATTTTTCTTAGATATATCGGTATTGTTTTTCCGATATACATCGGTATATTTTTTCCGTTGACTTTTTTTTGGTCACCAAAAACTTTTTTCCCTCACTTTTGTTACTTTTTTGATAAAATAATATCGAAAATTATCGATATATTTTTCTCGATATATATCGATTATTTTCGATACTTTTTAAAAATATCGATTCGATATACACATATCGATATTTTTTTTTAATTTACCCATCCCTATTCTGAACTAAGCAATATTGCTCTTTCTGTATCTTGACAGTTATTCTGTGCTATTCTGAAAATAGCATCAATGGGATGTCAGATCTTTATCCCAACACTTAATAGACGAAAATAAATATAAAAAATATACGAGAAGTAGGTAGGTATACGTCGGTGGCAGGGGCGTGTAGTGGGAACATCGCAGCATGATTTTTACGTAACCAATTATTTGGGAAAAAAGACGGAATACAACGTATATTTCGTAGTATTTCAATCACAATTGTTATCATAGTATTAATATTTTGATATATCATAAAAATCTGTAGAATAAATATTTTATTTCTATTTTTTTCTCCAAAATATATACGTAAACAAAAAATCATGCTTCAATGTTCCTACTGCACGTGCATGGTCGGTGGTGTGGTCAGAGGGAGAAAGAAGTACATGACGATTATCCATCAAACGTCAAATATAAATAGAGTCCAACAATATTTCTCTTCTCTATGGTCCAACGTGACGATGACAATGTTGCCATAATTTTACATCAGGACGCTGTGGGAGAAGAAATTAATAAGTGCATATGAAATAATATTTTTTCTCTAAGCTTTAAATACGGCATTAGTACGTATTTTATGTAATTTTAGTCGAAATATGAGAATTGTGAGGTTACGTCTGCGGCGGAGGGCGGCTGTCAGACCGGACAGGAGAAATCGTACATCGCAAATAAGGGTTTTTACTTTGAGAGAGATACGTGAAAGTATACAAATCTTCTTATTTAAGTGTGACGAACACCGAGTATCGACGTATAGGTTACCTACGACTCGTTTATTTTTATTTTCGTCTATTAGGTGTTGGGATAAAGATCTGACATCCCAATATTGCTATTTTCAGAATAGCACGGATACAATATGTGCCGCCAATTTTGACGTTTTAATTTTGACAGGTTTGAAATTAATGAATTCAACGAATCAGACAGCTCTACGACGTAAGAAAACGTTAAATTAATCACAATTATGAATAATGACCTTTCTAATTGATTGAACTCATTAATTTCAAACCAGTCAAGCTAAAATTTCAAAATTGGCGGCATTACAATGTAATACAATAACCGTCAAGATGTAGAAATAATAATATTAGTAAGACGTAGCATTCGATTGGCACACCGAGAGTTCATTTCCGGGATGGAAAACAATATTCTAAAAGACCCTAATACGTTCTGGGCCTATATAAAATCCCAAAAAGCGGATGGTGGGAATATTGATTCCATGACTTGGGGCGAAAAAATGGTACGGGGTGCAGATATTGCCGAGGCGTTTGCAGGTCATTTTAAAACAGTCTATAGTAATGAACCTCCGCTTCTCGATATTAATATTGCTAAAACATGTTCTCCGATCGGTGCACAGTCTATTAGGGATGGGCGTTGAATGGACGGACTAGTTGAAATCAACCGTTGACGTTGCATCGACGCGTCGACCGTTTACGTTTATCGCATGGACTAGTTGAATTCGTAGACGGTGGACAGCGGACGCCGTGGTCGGTGGATGATTCGAGATTAACGCAATGCAAAGCAACGAGCGAGAGCAAGACAAAACGTCTCCGTTTATTTCTCTCTCATCTCTCGCCTCGACTTGTAGATGCCATAGACGTCATAGACGGCTCGACGGGTAATTTCATTTCAACTCTAAAGTACACTAACATAGAGTGCAGATCTGTGTACACGAACTATGACTAGAGATTTGAAATTTGAATACATGCGTAGCGCGAGATAGGCTTAATAAGCTATTATCTATTATTTTTTACTTGATTTTGTGTGATGTCACGTGCGACGATTCGGTGAATTCCCAATTTTACGCCGTATAAAATAAAACAATTCTGTTTAATTATTTTATTTTTTATTGAACTATTATTAATTAATAGGCCGGCTAGATATTTTTCTAAAATCAATATTTTATTCGATCGATCTCGACTTCCTATATATTTACCTGATAAGGGATGCTAAAATTTAATTATTGTGTTATTTCCTTACTTTTCAACTTTAGCATATAAATGATAAACAAACTTGTAGGGAATAAAATTTTCTATACCTAACTACGGTCCTTATTCAGGAGTCCAACATTAATTATTGTATATGTAATATAATCTTGAAATTAGGTTTAATTAATTTTTATTATAAATTCCCTATTTTCAACTTTATAGATAAAAAAATAAATCTATTATAATTTTGTTTACACCACTTTTTATTGGTTTTTTACATGTTTCAGGAACAATGTTCCTTTTCTCAATTTGAGCCTTAAACTAAAGTTGACAAATAATACAGATATATTTATTTATTAATAATGTCACCACAAAGTGAAAGCCTGACTTTGAAAGATTTATTCTTCAATAAATTTATAGATAACATCTCAAATGTAAAGTATTTTTAAATTATGTATTTATTTATAAATTTATAGATAATAAATAAATGTAAAGGTTTTTATCATTTTATTTAACTTGTATTGAAACGAATGAATTTTTCGTAATCGATTTGAGTTAGTGTAGTGATAGTCCAACGTTTTACAAAAAATAATACTCATAATCAAGGCAGGAATATAGTCCTGCTAGGTTATTATTGTTTTACAAATAACCCTGTACACATGTAATAATGTGTATCTAATATATTTTTTTATACACACATTGCTTTGTACTTTATATTTTTAATTTTTATACTCATATTTTATATACCCGATACTTTCACTGCTTATATATGTAGTTTATATTTATATTTTACTGCTTACACCTGATATTGTTGTGTATACCTACTTCTTTCTTTATTATATATAGAAAGAAGTATATAAAACAATATGTAAAAGCCTATAAACAAATAAATAATAAAATATTTATTTTTACATATAAGCACAAGTAGCGGTTTTACTTTCCCCGAAACTATATTCCTTCGAACTTCTTTAAATTTTAAAAATTAACGTAATAAAAATAACCAACGGTTGTGCCGTCGAGCAGCGTCGCCTCAAACCGTAGACAGTTGACTATCGTTCCGATGTTTAGATAAACGTCCGCGACGTCCGCGTAACGAAGTTGACGCGTCAACTAGTTGACAAATTCAACTTGTTGATCGTCTCGTCGATGGATGGACGTGGACGGTCTCGTTTCGTCGACGGTAAATACGTCGACGACCCATCCCTACAGTCTATTGATGTTCAATATATCAATGAAAAGGATGTGGCCGACACTATTAAAAATCTAAGTAATACCCATTCTCTTGGGCCAGATCTCATTCCAACATTCTTCTTAAAAGGCT
>JADDOH010014807.1:0-13792 GCA_016648135.1 Agrypnia vestita | reverse complement strand
CGTGTGCGCGTGCAAGGCAAGTTTTCGCAATCCTTAGGTATAAAGTGAGGTACATAAAGTGAAACTACGATGCACTGGAATGGATATAATCGGCGGCAGATGGGTAAGTCATGTCATCCTCTTTCCGTTTTGAGATTATAACGATATATAAAGGTGGCGCCCGATTAAGAAGAATGGTCTCGGGTTCGACACCCCAGACAGAGACGGAAGAAGCGCCGACAGTGAAAGCTAACCCCTGTACCGTAAACTTTACATATGTTTTCCCGCAGGTGTTCTTTGCATGTTGGATCCGTACTGACCCTAATAGGGGCGAATTAATTCGCCAAATAACCCTTCTCTGCATGTGTGTGAACTTCCAGGGATCGCGCGGCCCGTGTGCTCGACGCCGAATTTAATTATTCATTTCTATTTGTTTATTTAATTGATGATTCATTAATACATTAGGTGTTTATTTGTCTATTCATATGCCGCGTCCCAGTTATATATAGTCAGGCGGCGTTTCGATAGCATCATCATCGGCCCGTGTGCTCGACGCCGAATTTAATTATTCATTTCTATTTATTTTTTTAATTGATGATTCATTAATACATTAGGTGTTTATTTGTCTATTCATATGCCGCGTCCCAGTTATATATAGTCAGGCGGCGTTTCGATAGCATCATCATCGGCCCGTGTGCTCGACGCCGAACTTAATTATTAATTTCTATTTATTTATTTAATTGATGATTCATTAATTAATTATGTATTTATTTGTCTATTCATATGCCGCGTCCCAGTTATATATAGTCAGGCGGCGTTTCGATAGCATCATCATCGGCCCGTGTGCTCGACGCCGAACTTAATTATTCATCTCTATTTATTTATTTAATTGATGATACATTAATTAATTAGGTATTTATTTGTCTATTCATATGCCGCGTCCCAGTTATATATAGTCAGGCGGCGTTTCGATTGTATCATCATCATCATCATCATTAGCAGTGTCCCAGTTATATATAGTCGGGGGGCGTTTCGATAGCATCATCATCATCACCATCTTCTTCATTAGCGGTGTCCCAGTCATATATAGTCAGGAGGCGTTCCGATAGTATCATCACCATCATTAGCAGTGTCCCAGTTGTATATCGTCAGGAGACGTTTCAATAGTATCATCATCATCATCTTCATTAGCGGTGTTCCAGTCACATATAGTCAGGAGGCGTTCTGATAGTATCATCATCATCACTAGCGGTGTTCCAGATATATATCGTCGGGAGGCGTTGCGATAGTATCATCATCATCATCGTCATCACTAGCGGTGGTTCAGCTTTATATCGTCAGGAGGCGTTTCGATAGTATCATCAACATCATCATCATTAGCAGTGTCCCAGTTATATATTGTCAGGAGACGTTTCAATAGCATCATCATCATCACCATCATTAGCAGCGTCCCAGTCGTATATCGTCAGGAGGTGTTTCAATAGTATCATCATCATCATCATCATTAGCAGTGTCTCAGTTATATATATAGTCAGGGGGCGTTTCGGTAGTATCATCAACATCATCATCATAGCAGTGTCCCAGTTATATATCGTCAGGAGGTGTTTCAATAGTATCATCATCATCATCATCATTAGCAGTGTCCCAGTTATATATAGTCAGGGGGCGTTTCGATAGCATCATCATCATCATCATCATCATTAGCGGTGTTTCAGCTATATATCGTCAGGAGTCGTTACGATAGTATCATCATCATCATTAGCGGTGTTTCGGCTATATATAGTCAGGAGACGTTACGATAGTATCATCATCATCATCATCATCATTAGCGGCGGTTCAGCTAAATGTCATCAGGAGACGTTTCGATAGTGACATCATCATCTTCATCAGTGATGGCAGGGTCCCAGTTACACATCAGTCGGAGATAATTAGGCAGATCCCATCATCATCGATGGCAGGATTCTAGCTGTACACCATTTGGAGAAAATACACCGACATCCCTGGCCAGGGGCTAGGCATATCCCTACTGTCCAGATCCACCTTTCCATCTACTAATACGAGGGGTCATGGCCTCGTGAAACCACATGGCAACCAACCATTACAAGTATTTATTTATGTATTGTATATGTAAGTATATGTATGTATATTATATTTTATTAGTATGTATCTATTCGTACGTAGTGTATGAGGGGGCTCTTCACGGGTGGCACAACACCCGTGCGGATGTCTTCCCTCGTCTGGAATGGATTGAACGTATTGATGCATACCAGATTATAATAAGTACTACCTGGGAGGGTGATTGCAGTCACTGTAGTGTCGCGAATGGCCAATGGGCTGTAGTTGCTCACAGGCGAGGGTTGGGGAGCCTAGGAAACTCCCCTTCCCCACTCGCATATTTTTGGCTTGACAGGTGGCCCGGGACCATCTTTACAGTAGCTTCAGTATATATACCGTAGTTTAACTTAGTCTAACCTGGAGGAGTTGGAATTCGGGGGGCAAACTGGCTCTGAGCCCGGACGCCAGACACTGACGCGAGGGATGGTGCGGTACTTTGCACAGAAGAGGCCCAACATGAAAAGGCGCATCCAGGCTCAGGTCAACGTATCCGGAACTCGTGTCGGGAGAAGGAAGATGGGATCAGTCACCGATGAGCCTTTGGGTACGGAGGGGCCGAATTTAAAGCAACCACATTTTCCGCGTACACATACATTTACACATACCTTCTACAAACCCCTTATCCATTAGAACCCAACGTACCACTAGAATGAGACATAGGGCCAGATACAGGTAACGGAACTTAGGCCGGCTAGTAAATAAACGTAACAATGTAATTGATATAAAGATAATGCAGAGTAAATATAAAAGATCGTCGGGAATAAGCACAGCGAGATAGCGGCGAAGATAAAATTATTAATCAGCGAGGGCGTCGAAGACGGAATCATCCATAGGAGCGGCTACGAAGGACTCGAGGGCTTTCAGGGGATCTATGTACTCTATATGTGCATGCGCATGTGATAACGGCACGTCACTAACCTTTCCAGTGGATGGCGGTCGATCCCATACAGGTAGGACAATGGGGGATCGAGCGGAGAGGGCGTGGAGCAGAGGGTCGCGCACTCTGGAAGCGCAGCTACACCAGATGCAGTGGTTTCAGTCCGTAGGAATGATAGGTAAATAATATAGGGCCACGGAACATAGTATGTTTAGCAATTGCACCGTAGGGCTTAATTGACGTGCTAGGTAGTTTTGTTTGCGTTTTCCATGAACATTCACGAACTTCATACCCCAGTATTTAATTTAAGAAAAGCTTGCGTTAGGGTTACCACTAAACCAATTCATCCCCTATAGTTCGAAACAAAAAATTACACAACGTGAACTGGGGAGGTCTTGAATAAAGCGAGGGTGTTTGGAAATACTACGTTAAAAGCCGTAGAGCCTTCACCCGACGTAGATAGATAGCTTGTTTGCCTCTAACAAGGCGTAAACTCAGTTAGGAGTAGGATCGAGCTGAAAGGCGAAGAAGAGGAGCCATCACAGGGTTTAATTTGAGGGTTAAATTTTAGTATGCCGTTGCATAAGCGTGTATTTTATACAAATCTGTTTTCTACTTTAATACCACTAGTGGTTTTTAATGTCGGTATCTGCGATGCTCGATAGATGTCGCCGCTGCGCTGAATGCCGTCCGCCTCTTTGCCGACGCAGAACGGGGATTTGCAATCTGCGGATATCCCTTTAGTTGTCAGTCCTTGCGGCTGGTTTGTTCAAACAGTTCTGCATTTCGTTGTACTTGGCGGTTGTGCTGTGAGAAGTGACGCGACTTATTTATTAAGTATGCCAAGAAGTATAACATGTTTTGTAATGAATTTACATAATTGGTTGGGGCGGCACTTCATAATTTGCTTAAGAGCAATACATCATTTAGGGATTCACTGCATTTCTATCCCAGTCAGATGCCGAATGATTCGGCCAGTATGAATATTATTAATATTTCTTGAATATTATTAATTTATCTATTAAGAAACCGAAAAAGCGATCCAAACCATTGCCTCGGGATCTTCAGTCAAATTGTTTTCCTTCTTTCAGGGCCCAGACTTCCACAAATCGCTCCCTGCAAGACCCGTTGGCGATCTCTGATGTTCCCGAATACTCGTTGCGAAAGCCATGTACCTACTATTGCGTGGTATGGTTTTCTGCATGACCTTGGATAGCATGTGCTTCACATTGCACGAATTATATTACATTTAAAATATACAACAAGACCCCGCTTAGCGCTGTTTCGGTTTAACGCTGCTTTATTTGAATAGGGTATTCCCCGAAAATCGCACACCGCGTGGGATTTCCCGACATCCAAATCTAACGCGGAAGTGTAGTATGATGAATGAATAATGATGAAAACGAAAATATTGAAAGTAGCAATTCTGAAGAAGAGCAAAGAGAACTTTCAACGGCATTTCAAAAATCTAGTTTTGACACTTTAACGGAAATTATGGACCAGTTTATTGTAATTATAAATGACATGGTTTTTGATAGGAGCTCAAAGGCAAAACGGGGGAGTCATGGATGCCTTATCCACTTATCGACAACTTCTTACACAGCGCAAACGAAAAACGCAAATGACATTAGACACATTTTTGATAAAAAGACAGAAAATTAGAAATGCGAAAGGATCTGAATGATCTCTGTTGGTTTAAAATTAATAATACCGGGTGTATGTTTATTTATTTTTCTATATTTCTGTGGTGGCCCAAGACACATATACCCATGTAATGAGGTACCGCATATGCTGACATCGAAGTACGGCAGGCCGTCGCCCTCGATACAGAGATTGAGGCAAGATCGCTGAGCACAGCAAACAGACGACAATGTAAGCCGGGCCAATGACCGAGTACAAAGGCAATGTATAGCAGAGGGCATGGAGAGCGAGGATACGCACCTTGCTAATCTAGACTAAATACGCGCGGCCGAGTAAAGACGAAATCATAACACCCCCGATTCCCTTGTTTACGATCACTATATAAACGGTAGTCTCCAGAGCAGACCATCTCACTCCTGCGGGGCTTTTCGGATACGGCGGAAGCCCTCTTCGTTATACATCTCACCTTGACGCTTATACTGCGGAATCTATCGCCATTCATCGACTCATTATTGGTAACTGTAATTTCTCTACTTGTAACTTTGTTATTATTAAATCTCAATAAATACTATTCAAACGCCGCGGCTTCATCCTCATCAGCCTTCCTACATTTGTAAGAAATAAACTTTTGCTGTATTGTTATACACAAACATATTTAATAAACTTAATTGACAAAATACATTAATAAAAATTTTCCCCTAACCCCAATATTTACATGGTGATATAACCTCGTTTAACGCTGTATCCTATGACGCTCTACTTTGCTGGAACGTATCCCCCGCGTTAAACAGGGTATTAATGTATTGTTGTGCTTTCTTATGTACAACACATTATTTTCTCAAATGTTTTAGTACATTATTAGATGTTTGAGCTTTTAGAGAATGATTTGCCGTGTTTGGTCGTTGATTTAGAGAGAATTAAGGAAGAAATCCGCCTCTACATTCCGTGTTCTGTGAAATGCCGCAATGTATGCGATTGCACTATAAGAATGACAAACAATAAGTAAGGCACACAGAAAATTAAGAATAATATAGTTCTTCTTCTTCTCCCTTTCCTTCGTCGCTAGCCGGTGCCGCGAATAGGATAGAATGGTTAAGCATTCGAGTTGTACGAAGGCTGTATAAAATTTACCCGTTTTTACGACTGATGGCGCCCACTGACGCAAAACCTATAAACTTATGTTTAAATACCTTCTTTCGAATGGCTCCTGTTAACATTTGAGCAACAATAATGAATACTGTCGATTAATGAATCGATTCCTTTATTTGGATGGAAAACTTGTGAGGAAATCAATGTAAAGTTGCTCGTCGTTTGTAAAGGACCGTGCACCTTCGATGACTACCATTAGATATAGGTGTAATGAGTTCGTGCGTGACAGGATATCCGTTTTTGATGAAGAGCGTCCAGGCTGTTGAAGTAACTGCGAAGACATGGTCAACAAAATCCATCATATGTTAGCACACGTCTTTGTTATCTGTGGACATTCCCAAAGCAGCAAAGCTAACACTTTTGTTACCCTGAAAAGTGGTTGCGCATTGCGTCACGTCGTGTTGGTAAATAAAACGTCCACTCTACAGTTTTTGGTTAATTTGAATCCTAATATGAAATATCACACGATGATATTATGAAAAGTCAACACTTTCACTGACGTTAATGCGGCTGCACGGTCTACCACACCCGTCTCTCTTCTTGCGCGTGAGAGGAATGGGTGATCCGTCAGCTCTTCTGCAATGTAACAAGAGGTGTGTCTAAAGGAGGTGCCGGACTAAGATCAGGTCAATGCTCTTGCCAAAATAATATCTTAAGCCAGGTCTTCAAAATTATTACATTGACATATTTTCGCTTGATGCTGTGTTAACTAAGAGGTAGGGAAGTACCCGGCAGATTGGACCATAAACGATGTCAAGGGATGGATGACGCTGTGATACTGTGACTGGTCATGGACTTCCCATGGAGTCCCGTGAGGCAGCTAAAGGAGAAGAAGAAGACATTCTTCTTATGGTGCCATCTCCTATAGGTCGGCGTTGAGTTACACTTATACCAGTCCCTCATATTACGCAGCCATGAGATGCGGCGTCTTTCTACGCTTCTTTTAAGACTTATTTTCCCATGGATGATGAGTTTGTATTGGTAATGATACTCAAGCTTGCATGTTTGATAGTTCGCAGTACTTCTCGGTCTTTAAGAAGATATAATGGTATCTACTAAATATTGAACAGGACTATGGACTATTCGCAGATGCGAAAGATGCCTACTTATTTTATTCACGACTAGGTAATCAATATAGCTCTGTTGAGACATGTAATGTTCACACACATAAAAACATATCTATTTATCTTCTTTTTTATAGTTCGCATACATACATAGTCTAGTATCTATCTTGATGATATTCTTTCATTTTCATCTTATATACTTTTACTTATTGTAATTAAATTGTTAATATTCTTTTATTTTTTGTAATTTTTTTTCTTGTTTACCTAGATAGCTATGCTACGTGAACGCTTTGTGTTTCATATTTTGTAAAAGCCTAATTCAGGGCGAGTATTATTAAAAAATAAATGCATATTATATCTTTGCTTTTCTCTCTACAAAATGAGCTAACCGCTCGTACATAAGGAGAGTATTAAAGAATTGATATTATATATTTAGAAGATCAGATTATTGTAAAAAAAAACGGATTAATCGTGCCCATGCACATGCAAACGTACGTTTGTATACATGTAGGTGTATACATATATAATATAAACATACGATATGAAATATATGTGTGTGTAACATGCGTTCTTGTGTACTAGAACGTACAATATAAAATAAGTACGTTCAACATGAAGCGTGTGAAGGTGTTGTACGTTACATGCACCCACGTATAAAAATATAACCCGAAACAAACACATGTACAGCATGAAATATGCATACGAGTATACGTATATCGGTCTTAATATATATTTTTTTTCATATTAACATAGTGGACAGTCCGATATGTGAGTTTGGTTCGGAAGAGGAGACACTTGATCACTTATTTTTGCCTGCACGTTACGAAACTTCAATACCCTTTACAGTGAGCTGATCAAGGCTAAATTTCAACTCCCAACCAATATTTGTCATCTTCTTGCTATAAACTCACCTTATCTGATAACTATAATATCAGTTTTTGTTAGAAACAACATAAATATTTAATTAATTATACCCTTTCTTAACATCTCACATCACACCTATAACTTGTAAAATGGCACAAATCGATCTCTAAGGGCGGATTGCCTAATGTTAAGAAGAAGAAGATCCCTTACTTACTTACTTACTTACTTAACATCACGCCGTTTCCCCGTGGGGGTAGGCAGAGAGGATAGAGCGCCATACTCTTCTGTCCTGACATACAACTTTCGCTTCGTCTACATTCATACATCTTCGCATGCAAGCTCGACGGTTGTTCAGGCTTCTAACAGGACCAGTATCTGGTTAATCTGGTCATGCCACGTCTTCCGTGGTCGCCTTCTCTTTCTGGCGCCGTCAACACTTGCATTATATATCTTTCTTACCATTCTTTCCTCATTCATTCGCTCAACATGCCCAAACCACCTGAGTGACCCTATTTTTATTCTCTGTATTATGCTACGATCAGCTTTACATTAATTATTAAAATCTTCATTCTTTACTCTATCATACATGGATTTACCACACATACGTCTAAGGGACCTCATCTCCACTGCATTCAATCTACTTTCGTTCCTCTTCTGCCAGCTTCAGGCTTCACTTTCATACATTAGTGTCGGTACAAGAACTCCATTATGTACCGCCAGTTTTGCCTCGGTAGACATATTTCTATTAGAAATTATTGCATTCAAAGCACCGTTCACCTTGTGATGAATCACCTGTTTCTATAGATTTTTTTTTTTATTTTATTATTTTTATTTTGAACTCTAAGATGATTTAAATGCTACGTGGGAAAAAATTGAGCTAAACCCACCTGGCGGAGAATTGGGGCTACAAAAATTTGGGGATGATGATATTGGGAGGGAGTTAGTAGCGATTGATCGGATATAGGTTACGGGCAGTTACTAATCAATTCTTATAAATCATATTAATCTTGTGGTAAAGCCGTGTTTGGTACAAATGGTTGACGATCGATGCGGTCCGAGCGGTCTACATGTGCTTCCCATAAAAAAATGCTGAACACGGTTTTCAGAGATTTAGGTCGCGTTTATTGCAGTTTAAGCCGTTAAAAAACCGATTAACGTCTACTCTAAGGTGACGATGATATTGACAGTTCCACGAGGTTTCTGAATTATTGACTTTTTGGTCGGGTTTTGAAACCGTTTAAGAGCCGTATATCTTCATCTCGAGTGGATCCCCGTGCAACAGAGAGGCAGAATATTGAGCAAAACTAAGGAAGGCAGGTCTAATCGGGGGATCGCGAGAGGAAAACGCCCATAAATAATTTATAGGAATTGGCCGTGAAGCACGAATTAAAACGTATACGTTGTACCAGAGGGGTGACCTTAACTGAGCGGATAATGATTTATTTTCGTTTCGCGGGAATCGGATAACGTAGGCAGATAGAAAAGTTAACTATAATTCTATTATATTTATCTGTAGACTAACGCTCTTCAGGCTTTTACAACAGATAGGTAATTGTGCAATGACGGTATATACGGTTAGGAAAGAGATAACGATAACGTGTAAGCATATTAATGGCACGACAAGAAAATAAGATGCTCGAATATAGATACAATATATTAACTATGTAATCACTACAAACCTGTCCGACGTTAGCGTAGTTTCAACAGGACGGGTAACGTGTATACGATTGGCTATTCTAGCTCAGATTTCGCCGGGTTTGGTAGTAATAACCCACAAAAAATAATTGAACAAGTGTATCCAGATAAGAATATTGTAAATAAAATAATATGAATTTGCGGCCCATATACACATGAAATAAAAGGATAAAGCGTATGGGGATCTTATAGATGGATGGATAAATGAAACAAATATATATAGGAGTAAATGCAAGTAAAAAGCAAGCATATAAGTACCAAAAACATAGGAGAACATAGTGTGATAGAAATTCGAAGACGGGAGGAACAATAATGTGAAGTGGAACGGATGTAGCAAGAGCATGTAACAATGATAAACGTACAAATACAGACAACTACTTGAGACCGATTCGACAGATACTAGCAATCTTTCAACACACCTCTAAGAACATGGTGAGCGGTATATAGTTATCAGCGGAGGCGTCCAGTGCCTTGGCAATAAATGAGCACTGAATTAATCCGACGCCTTGCCTGCGGCAATGGAGGTTTATTTACTTATTTGTTTTATTTGTTTTCATTTATTGGGTTTCTTACAGCCATATAATTAATCAATCTTTGAAGAAAAGACAATAATTGACGCACAGAGTTTTGGGCCAATTACGCGAAAACACATACATACAATCGATAAAAGAATAATAAAAACATGTCCAATAGTGGGTTGTGTGAGTGTGTATCTGTGTGTTTATTTATTTATTTATTTATTTTGTTTGGGAAAAAAATTAAAAGCAAAACGATCTTAAAAATCTTCCACTGAATTTAAAAATTTAATTTAACTTACATTAATAGTTTATTGTGTTATAGCGAATAGTACTCTTCCAGTATTATATTGTTCGAGAATATTCACTGTCTATGTAACATAGTTACTTTGTGGATCAATCTTACTGCCAATAAAAATAATAATAAATGGTTACAAATTATGTTTAAATTCCGCAACGGAGGGAGCTAATACGTCCCTGTGCGCGGAGAGTCGCGGCCCAAAGACAGGATTCATTGGATGATTCACGAGAAAAGATCGCCCAAAATTAATTTAAAATTAGGTATAGTACCTTTGGATGATTGTTATATCTAGGTATGCAGTGTGCACGTGGTGAATATATGGAAATTGATCCCATGATATAGCGGCCAAGAAACGTTAAATTTCCAATAAAAACGAATGAAAATACGAGGGAACGGGGCATAATAATGGTAGATAATGAAGAAACATCAACTATGATTAGGGGAGTACCCGATAGATTGTAGTTACGGTTGATCAAACGACAATATGGACTGAACTTAGAAATTAAATATTAAAAATTAATTATCGCGCTTGTGAAGCGAGTTCAAACCGTCTGAAGCCACCAAGTCCGTCCCAAAACGGGCACCGGAACGGAGACAGAGACGGCAACAGGAGGTGGGATCAACTGACATATCCGAGTGGAGATATGGTTTTTTTTTGCCAAATTGAATCTTAGGAACAAAGATTTAGGTTTCAAGGAAAGTAGGATATTGAAAATCCTGGAAACACACGACTTAGGACCTTTGGCTGCTAAGGGGGGTTTAAAATGTCAAGACACAGCAGAAATCAGGGAGTTGGTGAACGCCTACGAGAGCGCAAAATCCGCGTCGGTTATTTTTTCGAGTGATAGAACCGTGAGTGAAAGTTACCGTCGACTTAGAGTGCCTCAGTAGTGAAAATTATAGTTTTATTTCAAGTGAAAGTTGTGTACGGGTAAATATACTCTTCGACATTGTTGGTTGCTCACGTTAAAAGAAAAGGGGGGTACGGGTTTGATTTTATTTTATAAAGGGTAATTAATTTGGCATATTAGAACTTCGGAAATTACTGCGCTTTATTAAGTTGATTAGTCCGGCATATATAGAACTGATATTTGCAGATCTCCGGAAACTAGCTGTGCGTTATAAAGATGCCTATTTTATGCTAAACACGCGGGAAATTGTTGATAAATCTTGTAAAAATACCTATCTTATGCTAAATGCGCGAGGTCCTGTTAAAAGGATTTTAACTCAGAGTACGGGTTTGATTTTATTTTATAAAGGTAATTAATCTGGCATATCGGAACTTCGGAAATCACTATGTTCTATAAAGTTAATTATTTTTGTCGTCTTACTGGGTTCACAGAGTAATATTCGCAGAATTTCGGGAGACGGTAGAGTTCAAATTTAGTTAAATTTTCGTTTTACTAAGTATAGTATTGGCGGATCTCTGGAAACTAGCTGTGCGTTATAAAGATACCTATTTTATGCTGAGCACGCGGAAAGTTGTTAAAAGATAAAGGAGTTGTTACTAACAGATTCGATTTTAAATAAGTCTTATAAAATACCTATCTTTGCTAAATGCGCGAGGTCTCATTTTGATTTCTACATTTGTAAGGCATATAATATTTCGTTATATGAAATGTTTCGATTAGACCGGGTTTATTTTAGTTATCGAAAGAATATTTAGTTTATTTTAATAATTTTTTTTTGTTATGGTTAATAGTAAGAGTCCGTTAAAATTATAGCGAATAAATTCTGGGATTAAAAATACGTCTAGTGAAAAATATATAGCTGATCTCGCGGGGTATCAGGTTCAGCCCATAATAAACTAGATTTCCATTTCGTTTAAAATTATATAGAGTAATTTCGTGAGAGTCGGGACTTATTTACAATTTTACAGATGTATGAAATTTCATTATTCTAAAAATTATATATAATAATCTCGTGGGGGTCGGGGTTTATTTACGGTTTTACAGAAGTACAAGTTTCACTATTTTATAAAGTATATAAAATTGCTTCCGTTCGGCCCGGGTTATCTTATATTATATAGGAAAACATAGGTCCCGCGCTATTAAAACATATAAAACGTTTCATGTGGCCGGGATTATTACGCGCGTTGGGGAAAGCCTATAAGGTAAAAATATGTTTAATTTGATTCGGGTATTTTATATTTTATGAAAGATATTTGCCTCGCGGACTTAAACTATGAAAAATGTTTCAATTAGTTCTGGTTATACTTTAGGAGTGATGTAAACTTCGCAGTTGTATAATTTGGGGTACTTCGTATTGTACGAAAACGTAAATCTCGCGTATAAAAACGCGTATAAAAAAAACGTATATCATGTATTCAAACATATAAAAACTTCTAGTACATTGTTTCGATAGACCGGGGTTGTTTTATACTTATAAAGATGTTATAGGGCCTCGTTATATTGAAAATATATAAAAACCGCCTGGGGCCGGGTCTTCTTATTTATAAACTATATAAGATTTCGTTACATTTAGTTATATAAAATGCTATCGTTCGGGAATTCGCGTTTCATTTTAAGCATATATAAATATAGGGTCCCGTTTTTAAACAATGTTAGCGTTTCGTTTAGAATTCGCGCCTTCATTTAATAAATATGAAACATGTCGATTTCAATTAGAACTATTTTAAAATGTTTCGTTTAGAAATTCGCGTCTTGTATTATAAATGTGAAAATTATAGTATTCGTTTTGAGCTAAAACGTGTGAACATAGAAACACTACAGTTTTGACCGCTATTTTGTTTACTATGCTTAGGACATTCTTGCGGTGTATTAGACTTGATGGTAAAATTTAAACTCTTACTCTGTTTAAAATATACGTAGTGCCTCCGCCTAGATTGGCTTCACGATATACTTTATGAAATTTGTAAGTTCCGCTGTCCTAAAATTATATAAAATTACCTTCGTTTAGATCGGGTTATATCATATTCCTCGTGGAACGCGTAAACCTCGTTGTCCTGAAACTAAATAAGGATGTTTCATCTAGACCGGGTTCATTTTACATTTTAGGAAGAATATAAGTCCCGCGTCTTTCACTACATAAAATGGATTTGGTAAGATTGGGGTTGTTTATACTTGTAGAAATTACAGAATCCCGTTATTCCTAAACTATATTAAAATGATAAATTATATTAAAATGATTTAAACTATATTAAAATTTGCCGGAGAGTGGATATCAAATATTCGAGATGATAATAAAATTATTTATTTATTTTTTTTATTTATTTATTTGTTTACGCCCATTGGGCTTTTACATAAAGAGTTTAAAATAAATTTCGAAAGGCACATACATTGAAAGTTTCAGGAATAGCACCGGATCATGAGTATAAAGATTGAAAATGTAGAGCGGGTGACGGGCAGCAGTGCGTATAGGCTTTTACATGAAAAAATATATCATAAAATTAAAGGAACATACATTAAACAATATAAATTACAAGTAGCAAATTATTAAAAGTACCGGAATAGCACCAAAACATGAGTACAGAAATTAAAAATATAAAGTACAAAGCGGCAATGTGTACGAAAAATATATATTACCCACCATTACATATTAACAGCTGAAGTCAGTAACGAAGCAGTATTGC
>JADDOH010014806.1:0-27678 GCA_016648135.1 Agrypnia vestita | reverse complement strand
CATTATCATGTCCCGTTCTCCCGTATTTTCACTCGTCTTTATCGGAAATTTAACGTTTCTTGGCCGCTATATCATGGGATCAATTTCCATATATTCACCACGTGCACACTGCATACCTAGAGATAACAATCATCCAAAGGTACTATACCTAATTTTAAATTAATTTTGGGCGATCTTTTCTCGTGAATCATCCAATGAATCCTGTCTTTTGGCCGCGACTCTCCGCGCACAGGGACGTATTAGCTCCCTCCGTTGCGGAATTTAAACATAATTTGTAACCATTTATTATTATTTTTATTGGCAGTAAGATTGATCCACAAAATAACTATGTTACATAGACAGTGAATATTCTCGAACAATATGATACTGGAAGAGTACTATTCGCTATAACACAATAAACTATTAATGTAAGTTAAATTAAATTTTTAAATTCAGTGGAAGATTTTTTAGATCGTTTTGCTTTTAATTTTTTCCCCAAAACAAAATAAATAAACAAATAAATAAACACACAGATACACACTCACACAACCCACTATTGGACATGTTTTTATTATTCTTTTATCGATTGTATGTATGTGTTTTCGCGTAATTGGCCCAAAACTCTGTGCATCAATTATTGTCTTTTCTTCAAAGATTGATTAATTATATGGCTGTAAGAAACCCAATAAATGAAAACAAATAAAACAAATAAGTAAATAAACCTCCAGTGCCGCAGGCAAGGCGTCGGATTAATTCAGTGCTCATTTATTGCCAAGGCACTGGACGCCTCCGCTGATAACTATATACCGCTCACCATGTTCTTAGAGGTGTGTTGAAAGATTGCTAGTATCTGTCGAATCGGTCTCAAGTAGTTGTCTGTATTTGTACGTTTATCATTATTACATGCTCTTGCTATATCCGTTCCACTTCACATTATTGTTCCTCCCGTCTTCGAATTTCTATCACACTATGTTCTCCTATGTTTTTGGTACTTATATGCTTGCTTTTTACTTGCATTTACTCCTATATATATTTGTTTCATTTATCCATCCATCTATAAGATCCCCATACGCTTTATCCTTTTATTTCATGTGTATATGGGCCGCAAATTCATATTATTTTATTTACAATATTCTTATCTAGATACACTTGTTCCAATTATGTTTTGTGGTTATTACTACCAAACCCGGCGAAATCTGAGCTAGAATAGCCAATCGTATACACGTTACCCGTCCTGTTGAAACTACGCTAACGTCGGACAGGTTTGTAGTGATTACATAGTTAATATATTGTATCTATATTCGAGTATATTATTTTCTTGTCGTGCCATTAATATGCTTACACGTTATCGTTATCTCTTTCCTAACTGTATATACCGTCATTGCACAATTACCTATCTGTTGTAAAAGCCTGAAGAGCGTTAGTCTACAGATAAATATAATAGAATTATAGTTAACTTCTCTACCCGCCTACGTTATTCGACTCCCGCGAAACGAAAATGAATCATTATTCGCTCCTCGATAGAGCGTCAGTCTACAGATAAATATAATGGAATTATAGTTAAATTTCCTATCTGCCTACGTTATCCGACTCCCGCGAAATGAAAATGAATCACTATTCGCTTCTCGACAGAGCGTTAGTCTATAGATAAATATAATGGAATTATAGTTAACTTTCCTATCTGCCTACGTTATCCGATTCCCGCGAAACGAAAATAAATCATTATCCGCTCAGTTAAGGTCACCCCTCTGGTACATAGTGTACGTTTTATCCGTGCTTCACGGCCAATTCTTATAAATTATTTATGGGCGTTTTCCTCGCGCGATCCCCCGATTAGACCTGCCTTCCTTAGTTTTGCTCAATATTCTGCCTCTCTGTTGCACGGGGATCCACTCGAGATGAAGATATACGGCTCTCAAACGGTTTCAAAACCCGAGCAAAAAGTCAATAATTCAGAAACCTCGTGGAACTGTCAATATCATCGTCACCTTAGAGTAGACGTTAATCGGTTTTTTAACGGCTTAAACTGCAATAAACGCGACCTAAATCTACGAAAGCCGTGTTCAGTATTTTTTTTGGGAAGCACATGTGGACCGCTCGGACCGCGCCGATCGTCAACCATTTGTACCAAACGCGGCTTTACCACAAGATTAATATGTTTTATAAGAATTGAATATTAACTGCTCGTAACCTATATCCGATCAATCGCTACTAACTCCGTCCCAATACTAGCGTTTCATCATCCCCAAATTTTTGTAGCGCCAATACTCCGCCAGGTGGGTTTAGCTCAATTTTTTCCCGCGTAGCATTTAAATCATCTTAGAGTTCAAAATAAAATAATAAAATAAAATAAATAAAAAAATCTATAGAAACAGGTGATTCATCACAAACTTTAGACAGTTTAGCAATACAATATAATCCTTAACTCGAGCAACGCCGGGTACAAACAGCTATCAATATATAAAAATGTAAATATTCGTTTGTTCAAAATCATAAATCTCCGAAAGTAGTTTTTATATACCTACCTACCACGTCTTTATATGCCTACTATTATACAGATGTCACATCTGTGACAGGTAAAAACATTTTTTTTTTTGAAAAGCAGTAAAATTTAATAAGCACTGTAATATTAAACCTATTAGAAACGTGTGCTTTCCCTTTTATTTCTTTTCCATTTAACAAGACTGAGTCATAGCAACGCGTGGCCGGGTACAGCTAGTTTTTTTTAAACGTTGGACTATCACCACAGTAACTAATACGGAATATCAAAAATTTATTTGGTTTAAGGGGTTATGCCACCTTGAAATTAAAAAAAAAGATATTTTTTTGGCTAATTAAATCGTTTATACTTTTAAAAATACTTAAAACGTTAAATTATTCAAAACTTCACAATATTAGTGAAGTTATAGTAATTAACAATGAGCGCATCACAGTTGACCAAAGCTAACATAAGAACTTACAGTTGCCGGCAAACTTCTTGAAATTTTTTGACGTAGTGGGAAAATGCGCAGAAGACAAAATTTGGGTCTCGTTGGTGGAATGGTACATGCGCAAACTTCCCCCCACTACGCCGAAAATTTTAAGATGTTTGCCGGCTACTGTACCTTTTTGGATTATTATTTTTTTTGCTAATCAAATATCACGTAATATACAAATCTTGTGTTTCAAAGCATAATGAATCGAGGTTTTAATTTTCAATATATGTACAGATGCCGGCAAACATGTTGAACATTTTTCGGTGTAGTGGGGGAGAGTTTGCGCATGTACCATTCCACCAACGAGACCCAAAATTTGTCTTCTGCGCATTCCCCCACTACATCGAAAAATGTCCAAGAAGTTTGTCGGCAACTGTAACGGGGGATTAAAGAGGTCAGGAAATTGAAGAGAGGGGCTCAAAAGGAATCAGAGAACATCACAGCAACGATAGAATAATACCCCATGTATGGTCTAGGAATCGCCGATTAAAGGTGATTAAAAAAAATATTCGATTTTAAGTCGCTGACGTCGTATTTTTTCTTTTACGTTTTTCTCGAAACTACTTATTCAAAACGGTCTACACGATCTCCCGGTCTAGTTAACCGATGTGGTTGAAATTTACAAAAAATATTTTTCATTATATTGTCTAACGTGTGATTTTTTTGATTTGATTTTGATGGGGTTTCACGTTCAAAAGTTATAAATTTTTTAAACTCGGAATTTAAAGAAAATTTGAGTTTTTTTTTCAAACAGTTGTCATCTTTACAAATTTTTTTAAAACTCCCTACGTCACACGATAACTATTACCTTTCTTAACAAGAAAAAATAAATATTTGATTTTGTGTCTTAGATAATGCCCAGCAGGAAAATCATGTACACCATCAGCGAGGATTTTTAAAACAGAGCTCCACTTGTCGCCTCATATCTCCGCCATTTTAATTTTTTTTTTAAATTTTTATCATTACAAATTATTAATAAAATTACTATTATGTGTAAAATAAAGATTATTTTATTATATTAAATGATTGCGTTAAATAAAGTTTTATTTTATACCTCTTCTTCCGCACGCCAAGGTGGCGTAACTCCTTAAAATGTAATAAACAATAAAATAGTCAAATCAAATGATTAAAACCTTGCATAAATTTGAAAAATATTTTTTGTAAAGTTTAAATAATTTTGTTTTACTTGTATTAAAGCAAATGCTTTTTTAATATTCCATTTAAGTTACTGTAGTGATGGTCCAACGCTTTTCAGAAGATATGTCAGAATAATAATGCAAACTTTGATGTCGCTTATCTCCGTAACTGTCGACATTTCAGCCGATTTTTCTACTAGCTACGAGGCGCCCTGTATTTTGTATACATTTACTATATGATATAGTATATTGATGACAGGCGCGTGCAGTGGGAGCATTAAAGCATGACTTTTTTGTAAACGTATATTTTGGAAAAGAAATAGTAATCAAACATGTGCTACAGATTTTTATGATACATCAAAATATGAATGCTATGATAATAACATGCTGCGATGTTCCCACTGCACGCCCCTGATCGATGAGACTATATATAATTGATTTAGTGGAAATTAATAACATACATTTTATTTGAAAAATGGATCCGAAAGCAAGCGTCGCACATGAAATATGAAAATGAAAAATGAAAATGAAAAAATGAAAAAAATCTTGAAATAAGTCTAAATTATTGCATATCCGCGACCCGCCAAAACATCCTATAAATAGGGCTTAGCACAGGCGCAAAATGGCGGAACCATTGTTCCGACATTTTTGACGGGTAACAACTAGTACCACACGCTGGCGGCTTATGGGGTAATTTTACATTTTTTTAAATACTTTGGTTTAGAAAATACGTCCATGCAAAATATTTTTTTTTAATATGTACACATTAAAAAACGCTTTTGAAAATTACGACTTTTTAAACTCCCGCCAAAACGCTTATTTTCAAGTGACATTAGGCATGACTTTTTATGTCATCTGACGTATAACACGTAACAGCAAATTCGCATATTTAGGCCCGGTTGCGCCATCTAAAGTAAAGGTAAAGTTTTAGTAAAAAAGTTACTTGAGTAACGTTTTTACTAAAACGGGTTGCGCCATCTATGGTAAAAATATTTAACTCGCCAAAGTACATACATCTGAGTAACTTTTTTTTACTCTTCAAGATAGATGGGTAAAGGTAAAAACGTTGGTAAAAAAATGGCCGTCCTCTCACAGCTGATTTGAAAATGTGACATTTATCCATATAGGTACTTGTCATTTGAATTTTGTCGCTGTCATTTTCGTATTGAAATTTGTAAATATTAAAATGAATCTTTTAATTTCGCGTTATTTTAGCGATGGTTTGACGTTTGTTTGGTTTGTTTTATAGAATAAAGTGGTTTGTTTGAACTGGTTTTGAACCGCAAAAGTACGTATTGCCAGTGGTGAAAAACTGAAATAAATCAAATTCCATAGACAAATGCGGTATTTGAGGTTTATTCCGCTTGGCACCCTATTAGCCTTATGATTGGTTTGACAGCGGTAAAAAAGCTGTTTGTGCAACCCGAAATCGAGTTTACTCTGAGCTGAGGGTAAAAAAAGTTACTCGGGTCAATGTTACTCGAACCAAATTTACTTCTGCTGGCGCAACCGAGCCTTAAACGTTCAATCGTTTTTTACATAACAAGCCGGCTTTTTTGTAAAGTGCGTCCATAATGTCAGGGAAAAAATTTTGTAGATATAATATGGTACTCAAATGCAGAAATTCATTCCTGAAAACTGAACGAACCATTGAAACGAAACAAATAACAGTGACAACACTATAAAGATCACGTATATATATATTCTTCCCAAACAACGTCACGACCAATCACATCACGCATTAATGGAATCGTATTTTTTATGATTTTTATTATAAAAATTATGAATGAAGATATAATTTATTTTTCTGAATGTATTTCAAATATTTTTATAGATATCTGTAAAATGTAAAATTACCCTATTGGAGAAAATACTGCGCATATTGCGCGTCAACACTCTTTGAAGCCGTGGCATAATTTGACGCAGTTATGCAGCAAGCGACCAACCCACAAAATGCTAAAAATGAGTTATATACGATTTTGGACAGCTCATTATGATTTATGTTTATGTGCTGAAATCGTCCATGGTCTAAGTGCTCCAGTTTTATTGCAAATTCAGTATTTTCTAACCCGCATCACGACCACCACCGTTAAATTAACTCATGAAACGTCCAAGTGGTTTGACTGTTTCCTGCGGCTTCAAATTTATAAATCATTTCCAAACAAAAATGTCAATTGAAAACGTCCATGCGGTATGGATGCATTATGCACCTTTTTAATTCTACTGTGAAGATAATTCTACACGATGAGAATTTGGAGGAAACATCCGAGAGGGTTGAACGTTTTCTACGTCTCAGATAGAACTGTTTGTAGAATGGATCCAACCTGTAATCCGCGGCAAAACGACAGTGATAATGCATATCATTTTCGTTTTGCCATAATTCTCATTTTTAATACCTATACTCGTTTTGGCGAAATAAAAAAAGCAGTCTGTAAGTATAGCGCACTCAAAATATTTATTTAAATTACCTATATTTAAAAATATTTATGTTTAAAAAAAATTTCCAATTGATTTGTCTTTGCGTTAGAGAGAACAAGCAGAGGATCGCTGTTGTTTGCCATGTGGAACAGATGAGAAGAGGCGAGTATCGAAGGCAGCAGAAACAGAGGGTGCCGCGGGAGACCTGATATTACCAGATATATAAAATATTGGAAGATAGCTCTGTTAGAAGCTTTAACAACGGAAGATCGTGCATGAATGTGGATGAGTCAAAAGTGGTGCGCCAGGATAGAAGAGTGTCGCGTTCTATCCTCTCTGCCTACCCCTCTGCGAAACGTCATGATGTTTAGTTAGTTAGTATGAATAGTCTTATTTCTTATTAGAGAAACATGTTTAAGAAGTTAAGTATAAGATCTAATAGATTACTGCAGTAAAGCAGGCTTGTAGTTTTAAAATGAACTTGTATTTAAAAAAAAAATAAACAATTCAATAACGCAGATCTATACATTATATATTTAAAAGATTTTACTAATATACAATATTAAAAACTACGAGTAAAATAAACAAGCTGCCATAATTACTTCTTCAATAAAGTAAGAAAATAAATTCTGAACAAAAGTGAACGTTTAGGTAATCCCGTGTATCATTTCCACGAATTTACGGATTTTACGATAATTCTCATCCTCGTTAATTAGACTGGCGAAAATTCCAGTTATGTTTGCATGTCTGTCTAACTGACCACTTAACTTACCATCACACCGCTTCCGTGCATTGATGACTGAATGGCTTTTTAATATTGGGAGAAACCAGCTGGAAGAGACGCTCAAATGAACAAAACTGTCGCAGAACAGATTGTGAGAAATGCGGTCTGAATTAAGAAGTAATATCATTAACTTTAAAATTGGTAAAAGACACCTTGAAGAGGTCCTCCGAAGATCAAAATCACTCATTCATGACACTTAACTCTGTTTAGTAGTAGGTATTAGTTAGAACAAGTGAACGAGTTTGTGTATTTGGGAACTAGATATGTTTAGTAGAGACGGCAAGGCTGAGAATGATATCGAAAGGAGAGTGACTGCGGGAAAAAGTTAATAGTGCTATAAATGCAATTACGGCCAATAAGAATCTGTCAAAGGAAGCAAGAATAGCGGTACATAATGGCGTTATAGTGCCAACCCTGATGTATGTAAGTGAAGCCTGGAATTGGCAAAAGAGGAATGAAAGTAGACGCTTGTGTGCAAAATCTTTGGTAGATAGAGTGAGGAATGAACAAATTAGAAGTGAATAGAATGCTGGCTCTTGTGTGGTAGATAGAATAAAAAAAGAAGTGCTGAGATGGAACGTATGAACGAGGAAAGGATGGTTAAGAAAATATATGAGGCGAGAGTTGAAGGCAACAGGAATAGAGGGCGTCCGCGAAGGACCTGACATGATCAGATATTACAAGTATTTGAGGATGGCCCTGTAAAAAGCCGCAACAACCGTAGAACTTGTATTAGAAGATGTATGAATGTGGCCGAAACAAAAGTGGTGTGCCAGGATAGAAGAGTGTGGTGATCAATCCTCTCTGCCTACCGCTGCCGGGAAACGGCGTGATGGTTAGTTAGTTAGTCAGTTGCTCTGACTATAATTTAGTCCTTATAGTATCTACCTTGGTATTAATTTACTTGTGTAAAATTTTTGTTTGTTCATATATGTATAAACTTTTTACTCTAGTTTACGTTACTTTACTTTACTCTACTTCATTTATCTTTTTATTCTTCTAATAACGCAACCATGAAATTAGATATTTTAATGAAGTTTCCATGAATGGAGTGGCTACTTACCTCAGAACAGGTATTTTTATGTACCTAGCGAGGTAGGTAACAATAAAGGCCTGCATACAAAAAATTGAATACTGTATTTGTTGCTATCTTATTCTTAAAATTTTCTTTTATCTACAACGCTTTTATTCTCCCTCATATTTTATAAGGCATTATTATTTGGTTACAGTATAATTCACAGGCGCAGGGAATGATACAAAGAACTTTAAACAGAGCCCTTAAAATAATCTTCAACCTAGATCGATACATTAGAACCACTGACTTGTACAAAATCACCGGCATGATTAACTTAGAAGATCTGACATATGTGGAAAAGGTAAAGATGACTTATAAAATAAAGAATAAATTATACTTTGGTAGAAAGCAATAACTTTGTGGTTTGACATATTAAAATATATAAAAACACTTTACTTTGTATTAAACTACGATTTATTGTTGTGCCAACCGGTTTCGCTTAAACTTAAGCTTCATCAGGGCAACTTAATAACTATTTAGTTATTAAGTTGCCCTGATGAACCTGGCATCTTCTGATCCGCAGTCAGACGTGGTATTCGTTGCGCCACAGGATCAGATAAGCAACGTGGCAAAATTATTGTATACAAATAGAAATCATCATCCAAATGCAGAAACGACATTGGTTGGCGTAATTATAATATAGATTTTCAATTAATTAAATGCTCATTTTCTCTATATTTTTTTATACATGTGAACTCTGGACAAATTATAAAAAGAGCAGCATAGAAAGACTTCGCATACAATATAACAACGCCTTCCGTACGATGTTTGGCCTTCCCAGATATTGCAGCGCTTCCGGTATGTTCACTGAGGGGCGTGTTCCTAACTTTGCAGCCCTCATAAGATCCAGGGTGGCAGGGATGAGGGAAAGGATATACAGCTCCGGAAATATCCTTATCCTGGAAGCCCGTCTTACTCCAGCATCCAGCATCGATGCACACCGGAGAAAGATACTGGCCCCGCATAATTAACTTGCCATCGTTCGCTAAAGCCGATATTTTACGATATATTTCTTTTAATACTTTTAATACTTATAATACTTCTCTTCTATTTTATATGATTTTCCTATTTCTCTTTTGTTTTATATAATATTTTTAATGTGTGTATCTACTTTTATATGGAATATGTGGGATTGCACGAACCTCCCCACATTCTGGAATAAAGTTATATTTATTTATTTATTTATTTTAAGAATACTTCGCTATGAACGTTAATCTTTTATCAAATAACTTTTAAACTAAAAGGTTTTCTGGGTGTGCAAAGAATCAATTTATTTATATTATAGTATCTATCGATGACTGATCCTCTATTCATAGGTAGATATCTTGAAAAAGCCCCATTTGACAATATGTTGGGCTTCATGGGACTGCTGATGGACCCTGGAGAGGGATCTGAAACGTCGGCCAGTGAGGTCAGACGTATACGGCAGAATATCTCAGAAAACTACGCACAGACGATTCTGAACGGCCGTGAAAACCTGAGAACATTTTTATTAATTCTCGTGCTGAGGGAAGTTAAAACGTAACATAATTTAAATACAAATATTTCTTAAACGAAAATTATCTGTTAATGATTATACATAATCACAGTATACTTTTACTATACTGTGACAAAATCATGCTCTCTGTGAAACACAACATTTATAAAAACGATTTTCTAATATTGAAACAAAACTTTATTGTGTTGTTTAATAAAATTGTTAAAGGGCTTTATTATTTAATTTGAATAGAAAATTGATAATGAAATTTATTTTTATATTTATTAACATTTTTAACATTATACCAACAGAGAGTGGCCGCGAAAGACCTGACACTATCAGATAAACCAAATATTAGAGGATGGTCCGGTTTAAAGTTTCAAGAGGAGATGTATGAATGTGGTTGAAGCAAAAGTGGTGTGCCAGGAAAGAAGAGTGTGGCATCCTATCCTCTCTGCCTACTACCGCTCTGGAAAACGGCGTGATGGTTAGTTAGTTATCAAAAGATTACTAACCGTACCGTACTTATTAATCAACCTACCAACCTAACAGTGAAATCTAATAGTGAAATAAATCTAATAAAATAATGTTTCAAGAAGTTATTTAACATATATTACTTTAGTAAGACAGGCTTAAGAAAATATCTTATATCTTTTGTATTGAAAAATATAAACTTGTTTTTGAGCCCATGGCCCCTTCGTCAGGATACAATTGTATACTACCATTAAAAAATTAATTAAGAAATTAATTAATTAATTTTTAACTCTGCGGATACTACGTACATTTATTTTCTGTTTTGAGTTTTTTGGGGTATTTTGCCGTGTTTACACGATATTTCTGGCAAAGGTTTCTTATACCTTTGCAGGGTCCATCATCAAGACCATCATTAAGACTGGACGAACGGATGGACGAAAAGTCGTCGAAACACGGCAAAATACCTCAGAAAGCTCAATTCAGAAAATTCTAAACGGCCGTTGAAATCTCAAAACATTGATATCTTTATTGCTTCAACAATTGTATTTATATTTTTTTATTTATTTATTTAGGTAATTATAAGAAAAAAACTTTTATTTACGAATATATTCCGCGTTTTACTAGTTGAATTTTTTCTACAATATGTCTAAATGTACGAAAAACAGTAGTTATTTTTTCTAGGTGAGTTGTATGTTCTATGAATTTGATGAAGCATGAACTAAAACGTATAACCGTGGAAATCGTTTAACCCCTTAGACATTTTCTACACAGTTATAACCGTGAAGTAACAGTAGAATTAAAAAATTGCATAGTGTGTCCGTACCACATGGATGTTTTTAACCCATACATTTTTTGCCAAGTATTTGTAAATTTGAAACTGCAGAAAACAGCCGAACCATTTTTAGAGTTAAATTAAAAGTGTCGGTAAGAAAAATATTTAATTTACAAAAAACTGTAGGTATTACTTAGAGACATCGTATTGAGCTTTTGATTTTTTTTTTTCAATTTTTAGCATTTCGTAGGTCCAATAATACATGTATAACATTATTCGCATGAAAAAACAATGTCATCAAAAGTCTCCAATAATTATTATTTCTGGAATTCTATTGCACTCGCAAACATTAAGTGCTCGCACTTTTTCTTGGAAATTTACAGACATTTAAAATTATACTTTATTGATGAAAAAACCGTTCCTAAAAGCATAATGATATCAGCTATCGCCGGCCGGCCAAAGTTTCGGGAAAACCTACCCCCGCCCCTAGTTACCTAAGATAACAGAAGGGCTCTTGGTGACAAAATGGTATATAAGTAGTACATTTGCATTTTTGCAATCATAATCAACTGTGACCTCAGTAGAGTCACAAGTCAAAAGTGCAGTGTCAAGTACAGTGCAAGTATAAGTTCACAGTGAGGTGTTTGTTTGTTTGTGAAGTGAGATATATCGGAGCGTTGCTGAATATGGGTGAGTTTTCTTATTGTATTTATTTTGAGTTTTCGTATTGTTGTTTTCTATTTTTTTTGTCTACATTCAATGCTTGTTGTGTATTTGTGTCGAAAAGGGAAAGAGGATGGAGCGCCTTTTCTACGTTTATACTTAGTCATCATAGTTTCTGTCTAGACATTGTGATAAATATTGTGATATAATTGTGTTGACTTATATTATTTTCTTCTTTCTTTTTTCTTTTGCTGTTACAATCGTGGCAATTCCTAGTTAATTGATTATTTATTTTTTGAATTGTATAGGACGGCTCTGTTAGGAGTAGTTGGACGAAATTGCAGGAATAGGTAAAGAGAATAGAATGTCATTCGTGTCCGTAAATTAATATACCATCGCGCAAATTACTATCAGGACTAATCATTTTAGTGTATTTTGCGATGCAGTCAGGTAAATATAACGTACAAAAATTGTGTTATTAGAAATATTATTTTCTTCATTCTTTTTTCATCTTCTTTTCTTCTTTCTTTTATGATGGCTTGTTGCTCATACGCATTCTAGGGGAGGGTTAATAGAACAAAATTTTAAGATGAATTTTAATGTGTGTGTTGAAGGTCTGTAGTTCTGCAAGTACTTGGTTATCTCTGTACATACATTCATTTCTTAATTGTAGTACACGGCTATCCAGGGATTCGCTTGGCTACATTCAAGATTCGCTTGGCTGCATTCAAGATTCGCTTGGCTACATCATTCGATGCGGCATCCAAGAAAGGTTCTGGGTACGAATTCAATCGTCAAGGTGACGTGGTCTTACAAAAACGTGGCATCCTTTGTACATACATTCATTTCTTTGTAGTACAATGGGGGTTATGTATTTGTTTGGCTGCTTAGCAACATGCGGAGGCTGAGCTGTGTTAAAGATGTGTGGTTCTGATTTCAGTGGTTTTGCAAATACTTGGTTTCTTTGTACATACATTTATACATTGGGTGTAGTACGAAGCCGGCCTTGCATTTGCTTGGCTACCGACTCAACATGAATTTTATTTTTATAGATATGAATGAGATTCTACGATTTCTCTGGTTCTGAAAGTAATTGGTTATCTCTGTACATGCATTCAATTCTTAATTGTTGTACAAGGCTATCCAGATACTCGCTTGGCTACATATCCAGCACTTTCATTTCTCCGTAATACAATGGGTATCCTGAAGCTCCTGGATATCTGTGGTTTTTAATATCCTGGTTGTATCTTGAATATATTTGCGTGGCTGTTTGTCGCTTGGATTTTTGGCATGTGTCGTTTGGATTTTTTTTGTGGTTTTGCAAAGACTTGGTTGTCTCTGTATATATGTTTATATAATTTTTAATCTACATACAGAGACAACCATTGACTCAAAGCTGTCCATGTATTTACTAGGCTCTCTTCTCAACCGTGGTTAATATACAAGATTGTGGGATGAGATTCTGGTATTGCAAGAACCCGATTGTCTGAGTACGTGTATCGATTTAGTACTGGGCCAAACGAGTATTTGCTTGCCTGTCTATTCAGCATTATAAACAAAACATGCGAAATCTAGGAGAAGAATATGAACATATTTCTGGTTTTGCATAAACATGATTGTCTTTTTACGTACATTTATTTACTGCGTGTAGTACAAAGCCAACCATGTGTCTGCTTGACCAACACCTTCAGCGATACTTTTTCTCGTACTGGGATTGCACAATATGTGGACTTGTTAACTGCCATAGGATATCATAAGATGATTCTTTGCAGCTGCGGAAAAGTGGTCCGGCGATAAAGGATCTGTACATTAGGGTGTCCCGTCCATGTATGAGAAAAAAATATTTTTGAGCTACACAATTGCAAGAGGTATCAAAATTTGTGTAATTTCACACATATTGCGAAAAGGGTAAAATAAAACTAGAATTTTCTGTCATCTTGAGGGCTCAGCGATAACACGGTAGGATCTGTGTATACAGTGATTTAAATAAAGTACTACGGAGAACACCGTGACATTGCTCGACTGCATTCAGCGACTGTGATTCAGAATTGCGATTAATTATGTCCTTAATAAAACTATGAATTTTTGCAGCATCACAATATGTGATGTCGTCAATAGATATCAAATGTTTGGTCTTGCAATGACTTGGTAGCCTTTGTACCTGCAGTGGTATATTAATATATGTAGTACAATGGTTACTAGGGCGTTGCATGGCCACATGCTGTCGTAGTACATGGTTCACCTGGTACCTAAATTTTTATTATGAATTATTATGCCTTTATTTAATAATGAATTTTTGCAACATCACAATATTTTCATGCATTGGCGGAGTAGTGGCCTTGTGATTACATGATAGCGTTCGTTGATACAGTGATTTAGTCAATGTGACACGGATACTATCGTGTTATTGCTTGGCTGCATTCTACAATTGTGATGATTCTCTAAAAGTGGTCCTGTAATTACGCGGTGGGTCTGTACCTTAGAGTATATACAATCCATAGAGACCATATTATTTCGAAACTTGTAAGAATTTTGTTAAAAGAGGCGTGGTCATTCGGTGAGACTGGACAATTCGTTTTTAACACGTGTTTGTAATTTGTTGCTAAAACAGGGCTACCACAAATGAACGATTCTCTGTGAATTCTCTTACAATAAAGTAGCAATAAATGATAATGCCTTTTATATGTGGGTAAATTTTTTTAATTTATTTTATTACAATTTTAAATATCACCACAACAATAATTATATAAGGAACTGCAATAATAATAATAATTATTATTATAATCGAGGATTATTTATATCATATCAAACATAAACATTTAGTTATCTGCATTTGTACAAATATTTAGAAAATTACGTTATTTACATAATATACATTGTTTGTATATACACATAAAATACATTGTTTGAAAAAACAATATGATGAAGTACATTAATGGAATTAATAATAAATATAAAATTTTAATATAGTACGCTATTGATTTTGGAAGATAATTAATCTGTTGAAATGTTGTCTCACTCTGACGGTAGGTTGTACCGCTGATTTGATCAGAAAGTGTAGCCTGACATCTAAATATTTAGAAGCAACTGCCTTAATTAGGTGAACAGTATGGTTCTCCAGCGGTGACTGGTCTAGCATGTGAGAAAGTAATATATTAAAACAATCTACAGTTAGGAATATTTTTAAGACCCTGTTGACTAAATATTCTAATGAAAAGTGAGGATTCATTCTTTTTCCTCCACTACGGTTAAGAGCTTCTCTAAAAACGCGTTCACTATGTGTGCAAATTAAAATAACGTCATCTGATGGATATACTAACCCCCCTCTATCTTTTTGTGCAATTAATGAATTTCGCAAAGTTGTCTTAAAGCCAATAAGGGCAGAAAGACAATTCTCACATTTAATTTTTTTATTTAGATGCCTGACAACAAAACCACAAATATAAATTATACAACTCTCCACATACTGACTGCACATATATATTGATTCAGGAATATCGTCGAAAGGCAAAGTATTTTCGAAACTCAATTCGTCATCACGTATTAGTAGACTGAAAGTAATAATATCGATTAAATTTAAAGCTTTCAAAAACTCAATACAACGATTTTAGGTAAATCATACTATCTATACATACATGGCCAACGACTTCATTACATGAAGGGATCACTTCTAGCAACTCTCCCATGTTTTCTGTCGAATTTGTAGACTGAAAGTAATAATATCGATTAAATTTAAAGTTTTCAAAAAATTAATACAACGATTTTAGGTAAAACGTACTATCAAAACATACATGGCCAACGACTGCATTACATGAAGGGATCACTTTAAGCAACTCTCCCATGTTTACTGTCGAATTTGTAGACTGAATGTAATAATGTCGATTAAATTTAAAGTTTATGAAAAATTAATATACCTAACGATTTTAGGTAAAACATAATATCGATGGCTCCTACGTATGCTATTATAACCCATAAATCGAAAATTTTTAGTTTTTTTATGTTTTTCTTATTTCTTATATCTTTATAACAAAGAAATAAAAACATTTTGCAATTAATTACGTTTTTTTTCAGATGTATTTTATAAGGCAATGTATATTTATACCGGATGAAAATATACTACTTCATATACTAGGAGTTTCAGAATGCACACCGTATAAATTGGCGATTTAAGAAATTTTTTATGTAACGAAAAACGAATAAAGAATGAACACTATAGGTACTTACTCTATCAAAAGCCAGTTCTGCTCTTGAATAATTCGTAGGAACGGCAAATTTTTTTATTCGAACTAATTTGTTTTCTTTCCTTCTGTCAAAATGTACATTCAAGAAGTGATCTGAGCAAACACAACTGTGATTTCCGGGATTCCAATTAATCCTTCCCACAGCATGGATCCATTCACTTTTTTTTACTTCATTTTTTGGGAACCTACAAAAAATGATATCCCAATCCGAATACTTTAAATAATAAATAATAAATAATTTGTATTCTAAAATTTTAAGCACAGCCCTGTCGGTCCAATATGCTTTGTCATAAAAATACCACATTGAGCTTAGTTAGATCCATACAATGTAGTGCCTTCTCATTCTTACTCCTAAAAATTCAGAATTTTTAAAGGAGAAAAAAAGAGACGGATATATTTTAAAATGTCGGCTATCTAAGTAAATAATTTTACAGTTCGTATTGATTGAACATTCATAGACATATTTTGATTTAAGTCATCAAAAACATCTTCAAAATAGCATTCTCCGAATTATTTGTGTAATAAAATCAATCAAAAATAAACGTTCTAGGATTTTTTAAACAAAAGTAAATGTTTGCACTTGGTTTGTTGTTAAAATTATGAAATAAAACGTATATATGTAAAATTTTCATATTTTGGATAAAATACCTGTGATAACTGATATGTTTCTTCCCGTTTCCAGTCCTATTAGAACACCCCTTCATTGCACAAGAAGGCATATCAATTTTTTGTAATATTTGCACGTAAACACACAATAATTTATCGAAAATACGGATAACAAATCTGTCAGCTCTGCCCGAGTTTTGAAACTCGGGCAAAGAGAACCCTTACAAAGCAATTAAAGACGTACTCGACCGGGTGATCTTTTTTGTCCCTTTTTGTCTTATGTGTCACTATATTGTTAAAACTGAGTAAGCTTTATGTTACCACGCGTACGGGTTTGGTAAAATGTTTAGTTATCCCTCTATGGATTGTATATACTCTAAGGTCTGTACATACAGTGATTTAAACAATGTTAGACGGATAACATCGTGTCGTTGCTCGACTGTATCCAATAATTGTGATTCCGAATTGGGATTAAAATGTGCTTAATTTAATAAAGCATTTTTGCAACATCACAATATTTTAATGTATTGGCAGTTTAGCGGCCTTGTGACTACACGATAGCATTCGTAAGTACAGTGATTTAAACGATGTATTACGAATTCAATCGTGTTGTCACTCGGCTAATTTCTACTGTGATTCCAGAATGTGATTATTAATGTTTCAAATTCAAAGCGGTCCTGCAATTTCACGGTAGGGTGTGTACATACAGTGATTTACATAATGTAGTACGTACCCTATCGAGTAGTCGCTCGACTACACTCTACAATTATTACTTGGAGAACGGGTGGAGAACTTTGATTGCAGCATCATAAAAGTGGTCTTGTAATTACGCGGTTGGTCTGTACATACAGTGATTTAAAGAATGTAAGACGGATAACATCGTGTCGTTGCTCGACTGTATCTAATGATTGTGATTCCGAATTGGGATTAAACTGTGCTTAATTTAATAAAGCATTATTGCAACATCACAATATTTTAATGTATTGGCAGTTTAGTGGCCTTGTGACTACACGATAGCGTTCGTAAGCACAGTGATTTAAACGATGTATTACGAATTCAATCGTGTTGTCACTCGGCTAATTTCTACTGTGATTCCAGAATGTGATTATTAATATTTCAAATTCAAAGCGGTCCTGCAATTTCACGGTAGGGTGTGTATATACAGTAATTTACATAATGTAGTACGTACCCTATCGAGTAGTCGCTCGACTACACTCTACAATTATTACTTGGAGAACGGGTGGAGAACTTTGATTGCAGCATCATAAAAGTGGTCTTGTAATTACGCGGTTGGTCTGTACATACAGTGATTTAAAAAATGTAAGACGGATAACATCGTGTCGTTGCTCGACTGTATCTAATGATTGTGATTCCGAATTGGGATTAAACTGTGCTTAATTTAATAAAGCATTTTTGCAACATCACAATATTTTCATGTATTGGCAGTTTAGCGGCCTTGTGACTACACGATAGCGTTCGTAAGTACAGTGATTTAAAAGATGTATTACGAATTCAATCGTGTTGTCACTCGGCTAATTTCTACTGTGATTCCAGAATGTGATTATTAATGTTTCAAATTCAAAGCGGTCCTGCAATTTCACGGTACAGTGATACAGTGATTTACATAATGTAGTACGTACCCTATCGAGTAGTCGCTCGACTACACTCTACAATTATTACTTGGAGAACGGGTGGAGAACTTTGATTGCAGCATCATAAAAGTGGTCTTGTAATTACGCGGTTGGTCTGTACATACAGTGATTTAAACAATGTTAGACGGATAGCATCGTGTCGTTGCTCGACTGTATCTAATGATTGTGATTCCGAATTGGGATTAAAATGTGCTTAATTTAATAAAGCATTTTTGCAACATCACAATATTTTAATATATTGGCAGTTTAGCGGCCTTGTGACAACACGATAGCATTCGTAAGAACAGTGATTTAAACGATGTATTACGAATTCAATCGTGTTGTCACTCGGCTAATTTCTACTGTGATTCCAGAATGTGATTATTAATGTTTCAAATTCAAAGCGGTCCTGCAATTTCACGGTAGGGTGTGTACATACAGTGATTTACATAATGTAGTACGTACCCTATCGAGTAGTCGCTCGACTACACTCTACAATTATTACTTGGAGAACGGGTGGAGAACTTTGATTGCAGCATCATAAAAGTGGTCTTGTAATTACGCGGTTGGTCTGTACATACAGTGATTTAAAGAATGTAAGACGGATAACATCGTGTCGTTGCTCGACTGTATCTAATGATTGTGATTCCGAATTGGGATTAAACTGTGCTTAATTTAATAAAGCATTTTTGCAACATCACAATATTTTCATGTATTGGCAGTTTAGCGGCCTTGTGACTACACGATAGCGTTCGTAAGTACAGTGATTTAAAAGATGTATTACGAATTCAATCGTGTTGTCACTCGGCTAATTTCTACTGTGATTCCAGAATGTGATTATTAATGTTTCAAATTCAAAGCGGTCCTGCAATTTCACGGTACAGTGATACAGTGATTTACATAATGTAGTACGTACCCTATCGAGTAGTCGCTCGACTACACTCTACAATTATTACTTGGAGAACGGGTGGAGAACTTTGATTGCAGCATCATAAAAGTGGTCTTGTAATTACGCGGTTGGTCTGTACATACAGTGATTTAAAGAATGTAAGACGGATAACATCGTGTCGTTGCTCGACTGTATCTAATGATTGTGATTCCGAATTGGGATTAAACTGTGCTTAATTTAATAAAGCATTTTTGAAACTTCACAATATTTTCATGCATTGGCGGAGTAGTGGCCTTGTGATTACATGATAGCGTTCGTTAATACAGTGATTTAATCAATGTGACACGGATACTATCGTGTTATTGCTTGGCTGCATTCTACAATTGTGATGATTCTCTAAAAGTGGTCCTGTAATTACGCGGTGGGTCTGTACATACAGTGATTTAAACAATGTTAGACAGATAACATCGTGTCGTTGCTCGACTGTATCTAATGATTGTGATTCCGAATTGGGATTAAAATGTGCTTAATTTAATAAAGCATTTTTGCAACATCACAATATTTTAATGTATTGGCAGTTTAGCGGCCTTGTGACTACACGATAGCATTCGTAAGTACAGTGATTTAAACGATGTATTACGAATTCAATCGTGTTGTCACTCGGCTAATTTCTACTGTGATTCCAGAATGTGATTATTAATGTTTCAAATTCAAAGCGGTCCTGCAATTTCACGATAGGGTGTGTACATACAGTGATTTACATAATGTAGTACGTACCCTATCAAGTAGTCGCTCGACTACACTCTACAATTATTACTTGGAGAACGGGTGGAGAACTGTGATTGCAGCATCATAAAAGTGGTCTTGTAATTATGCGGTGGGTCTGTACATACAGTGATTTAAACAATGTAAGACGGATAACATCGTGTCGTTGCTCGACTGTATCTTATGATTGTGATTCCGAATTGAAATTAAAATGTGCTTAATTTAATAAAGCAATAATTGATGCGCTGGAGGCGAAAGGTTAATTTGTTGTAAGTGAAAAACCTACGTAAACACAATACATTAAGCAATGTACAATATAGGTAGAGCTTTATTAAGCTATTTATAGGTAGCAACACGAACGCCCGTGAATTTAAGTTAACAAAGGTTCCGACGACTGCTAGTTGTTCGCATATTATATCCCTGCTAACATTTTGCTATTTAGAATTTATTTGAACTACAACATCGATACAAATATTTATTTTGTTTAGGTTAACCATTCAAGTCAATGAACTTATTGTTTGCGTTAGTCCCTAGGTTGTAGGATTTCATATGAAGACAAACATACGAATCTTTACCCTTTAACCTGTTCAGCAATATAGGTCAATGAACTTTTTAAATTGTTTATTTTAACATCATAAAAATCCCTTCGAAACAAAGAGTGTTTATATTCATTTAGAAACAAAAGTACCTAGTAAGAACGGGCGGAAGCCCCATCACCGTGTTTCAGATTTCTGTTGTGTAAAGTTCTTCTCAAATAAATTTATTAATTCTCCTGCAGTGTTTAACTGATGTAAAATCCTTTTAAATACTGATACACACGTGCGGGAAATTTAATTCGCACCCTACCCCCAAGCCGGCTCTGGTCTGTCGTGCCTCTGTTGACGCGCTGCTTAACCTGAAGGTGCGCGCGCCGGTCGTCCCTTACCGCGACCGTGGCCGCACAGATGTCACCCGCCTGCACTTTTGGGTCAAACCGCCACCGATCAGCGCGTTCGCAGTCACCGTGCATCCCTCCTTCTAAGGATGGGTAAATGAAAAAAAAGTATCGATATGTATCGAACCGATATTTTAAAAAAGTATCGAAAATAATCGATATACATTGAGAAAAATATATCGATATTAATTTTTCAAATATGTAAGGGGAATAAGCTTTTGGCGATCAAAAAAAAAAAAAGATCACCGGAAAAAATATATCGATTATCCGATAAAAAAAGGTAACCTAAAAAAGTCGCCAGAAAAACAAATGAAAAACATACCCAAAAATAGGTCGTCAAAAAAGTGAAAAAGGTCGCCAAAAAAGATCTCCAGAAAAAAATTAAAAAGGAAACCAAAAAATGGCCAAAAATAAAAAGATCGCCAAGAAAAAAATATCGATATTTGATATATCGCGAAAAAATAAATCGACGATTAATATCGATATTTTTCAAAAAAATATCGATATTTTTTCCCCATCCCTACCTCCTTCACTCTTCGCGATCCCGGGCCTTGATCAGAGCGTCGAGTAGCGAGGCTGTGGATCTCTCGGGGCCACGGTCTATCCATATTATTATAAATATATTTTTCATGCCTAATAATATCATTCTGTTTATTTGGTTTTTCTCTTCATCGTACATGTCGGTTCCTCGTGACGGAGGATCGTGGTCTTCTTGATCTCCCGTCCTCTCGATCTTTCTGTTCTCCTCCATCTTTCCCGGCATCCTGCAGTTCTTAGCGCCGGGCGGTAGGAGGCTGGATGGGGTATCTTCCTCTTCCTCGACACGCCCACCACAGCAGGCCCATTTCGCAAAAAAATCCATTTTCAATTTATCCAGGTTTTTATGATTTTATTCGACTTGTATTAAAGCGAATGAATTTTACATATAATGATAGAAATAACTGTAATGATAGTTTAATTTTTTGCAAAAATATGTCTGAAATAATGGAAAAAATGCAAACTTTGATATTGTATATCTTCATAACTATTGATATTAGGTAATGGTTGCTTGAACGTTTTCGACTCATTATTAAGGCGGTAATTAATATGTAAAGTTTTTGCTACTAGCTATGAGACTGCGAAATATATTTCCGAGATACCCCTGGTGTTAATGAGGCGAAGCTGCCCGTCTTTACGTTGACCCAGTAACAACAACCACAAACCCAGGGCCGTTCTATGAGCTACGAACAACAACTTCCATATCGGCCCTACACTTTCGCCACCCACTTCCGGCATTTTTTTAATGTTAATGTGGCCGTACTCACCGCCTTGCTGACACATATAGGAATGCGAGCGGGATGGAGAGGCATCCACACAAAACCTCTTCTCCGCCTCCAAAGTGCAGGGAAAAATGACAATTGGAATATACTTATCATCCATTATGTGGGAATCGCAAATGCTATAGTACAAAATATGAATGCAAAGTCCATAGTCAACAAGAAGCTGTTCTCAACAACAAACAACAAAAAGCTATTTTCCGCTCATTAAAAATATTGTTTTATTACCTTCATGAATTGTTATTGTATTCACAGACTGTAAAAAGCTATTTAGGATCTGAAAATAACATGTTTCAAAATAAAATTGTTTACCAAGAGTCAAGAAAATAAGACCCTATTTTTCAATATTCTTTCAGCTAATTCAAGGTAATATTTATGGACTTTATCTTTTGTACTTAAAACATATGTTTTGCCGTTTAAGCGCCACAAAACTTGTAGGTAGAATAATATACTATGACTTGTTTTTAAAAACTTAATTTAGAACATAAAAACCACAGTATACTAAGAACAGTAATACGTCTTCATACAAACTGGCCGCTACCCATTAGAATGTATGCGTGCGTGCTCGGCGCCGTGTACGCACGCACTGTGACGCACACATTGACATAGAATATGGGGGCACAAGGCGGCGGCAGTAAGGGCCGTGCCTTCGGTGCCATTCGCGCTCGCAGCAAAATACGCTTCCTGAAAAAAAAGCCTTTTTTTATGTTTGTGGTGCTTTACTAAAAAAGTTGTGTTGATTATCACAAAGACTGTCAGTTTTTAAAAGTCTACGTTGATGTTAATCAGCGTTTTTGCAATTTAAGTGCAGAAACTAGGTATACTAATTACAGAAATTATGCGACAGATCGAAATTTACTCATGACATTGTTGCCAGTATAGAGAGGATGGAGCAGGTCTTTCGCAAAGAGTTCGAAAAGGACCAAATAAACATTAAAATCGGCACATCAATTTTTGAACAATTAAAAGAAATTGAATTTTATTCGGGTTTAGTGTCTACCTTATGCGTCAGAATCTCAGACGCTACGAGTTAAAAGAAAGGGAGTAAAAATAAAGTGACAACCCTAGCGTCAACGCAAGAGTAGGCTAATAACTCGCCGACAGGCCGGAGATAAACTACTGTTCTGGGTATACTGTGTAAAAACATTTTTTTCCATCATAGATGGTATAGATTCAGTGTAGATGTACGTATATTTGTATACAATATAAATGTACGAGCACACATACAACACGGATATTTTTATGACTATTTTTATTACTTGCTGCGTCATAAAACTGTTTCATAAAAATAATGAAATTTACGATTTCGATATTCAATCATGTGCTGGTCGATTATACAATCAAATAATTAAATGAATTACAGTATCTACGTACTTTTGTAAAAAAAAAAACAATTATACGAAGACTTCACTAAAAAAGCTTTGATTATAAATTTAAAAAGTAGTAGTAAACAATAATATTATGCAGTTACCTTCCAGAACGGAAAATTTCGAATCAACAAACTAGTCCGGTCCCAGAGGCTATTTGTTCAGATGGCAGAATTTGCCTCAGTCTTGGAAAATATGTACACAATTATTTTAATTAGCCTTTAGTGGAACAAACAAAATTTGTCCTTCTATAAGTCTTAAGCCATGTATTCACTAGGGGACAAATCGCGAAACATTCCGCTCGGCATGTCGCATCAACATCTACGCTCATGTTTCGGGGACAATGACGCGGCCATTTGACGTGTACACACCGCGACTCGCATATCTTGTCGCGGAAATGTCACCCGATGAGCTTATGTTGACAGCTGCGGTATCTCATTTGGCGAAAACGGGTTCCGCGCAATTCGAAATGTTTTTTTGGGTCGCAATTTCAAATAAACGAGGTTTTACTGAAGTAAATTGAATATTATTAAAAACAAGGTCCTTTTTGCAAATAATTATTGTTTTCCAGACGTCGCGGAAATATATCGCCCTATGAGGTTATGATGATAGCCGCGTATCTGTTTATGTTAATGAGTTTATCGAAAAGTAAGAGGAGAAAAAAGAGGAGAATGCGAAATTATTTACTGCAAAGAGAAAGAAGGACGGACATTCTATGCAATCTTCGATCGATACAGCTCGACGAGTTCAAGAACAATTTCGTTTCCCTGCATTGTCATCTTGACAGATACAGCGCACGCGTATTCACTTGTAAACATACCACGTGGTACTGACGCTCCGCGGAATGTTGCAGTGAGTACGCTCGGGTACCGTGCGCATGGCAACGTTGCCACGGCACGTAGAAATGCCGCGCTATGTTGCGCGAGGTCGCAGAACAGTGCACGACGTTGCAACGTCACGTAGACTCTATGCCGCGCGTGCTGTTGAGGGACAATTTGTCCCCTAGTGAATACATGGCTTTAATTTACTAGGCGCGAGGTGTGCTTCGTAGCAGATTTCTGAAATATAAAAAGGAATACATTTATTTATTTTGTCGTACTCGACCTTGGGGTCTAACGCACTCAACACTTGTGCGATCATTTTATGTTTCACATGACTTTTTGATTTAAAAAATAAGGTTTGATGTTATTTTATCTAACATCAAATAGGTTATTCAGTAACTATGTAGTTATTCCTTTCATTGTCGTAAAATATCACACGTTAATTTATTATAAGCATTGTATTGTGTAAAAATGTATCAGGAACTCGTTCCAAAGTTGTATTTATTGACTTGCGACGGTCTTTATTTTGTTCTGAATATTATTTACCATTTATTTTATGATTAAGACATTACTTATTATTATTATTCCCAATTGCAATAATTTCGTTTGTCTGTCACGAAGTAACTTCGTGTAACGTCCGTAACATTTTTCTCCAAATTTTTTTTTTTTGCAAAAATTTTTTCATCCAAAAACTTTTTCTGGATTTATAAAAAATAAAATAAATACATACTTATTCCTTAGGAACCGTCATGTAAAAGTACCGTTATTTTTGACTGGTTAAGGCTAGCTTATCATAAAAAGTATATTGTGTAATTATAAAATATTCAAAACTAGCTGTTCGTACCCGGCGTTGCACGGGTTAAGGATTAAGTTGAAAATAAATTTGTGGGGGGAAACAAAGGTTTGATTCGAATGGTTTATATTTGCATCAAAATATATCAGGGGGAGGAGAAAAGGTAAAAGGGCAGGGAGGAAATATAGCCTATGTTACCTGCCGAGTCCTAAAGAATAAGTTTCCAAATTTTTGAGTCCGATCGGTCGAACGGTATAGATTTGCATCGAAAATATATCAGAAGGTGAGGAAGGGGTAAAAGAGGAGAAGGGAAATGTAGCCTATGTTACCCGCCGAATAAGTTTCCAAATTTTGAGTCCGATCAGGCAAACAGTACAGATTTGCATCGAAAATATATCAGCGGAGGGTAAGGGAAACTTCGCCTTTGTTGCCCGCCGAGTCCTAAAGAATTAGTTTCCAAATTTTGAGTCCGATTGATCGAACGGTACAGATTTGCATCAAAAATATGTCAGGGAGAGGGTAAGAGTTATAGGAATAGGGGAGAAATATCGCCTATGTTACTCGCCGAGTCCTAAAGAATAAGTTTCCAAATTTTGAGTCCGATCGGTCAAGCGGTACAGATTTGCATCGAAAATATGTCAGGGGGAGGGGAAGGGGTACGAGAATGGGGGGGAAATGTTGTCTATGTTACCCGCCGGGTCCCAAAGCATAAGTATGCAAAATTTGAATCGAATCGGACACACGGTGTGGATTTATATAGAGAACAGACAGACAGACAGACAGACATTGAGTTTTATAGGTATAGATATTTATACTTTGTATTCTTAACGTCACTCTAGGACCACATATTAGGGTCATGAATGACGTGTTGACTTTTGTTTGATAAAAAAGAAACTTGTTTGTTAAAAAATTAAAAAAAAAATTACATTGTCACACAGGAATATATGCAGGTCAATCCATTCTAGAATTAAAGAAAAAAAAAATGGTCGCTTGACCATCTCAGATTTTTTTTCTATATATGCATTCCCTTATGTATTGGTAGTAAAAAACTAATTAAAATACATATATACATATATATATATATATTATATAGATAAAGATATAGGATATATATATATATATATATATATATATATATATTATATAATATATATATATATATATTATCTGGTTCTGAAGTGGCCGTCATTTTAATTATCTTCCGCACATTGTTTTTCTTATCTTCAGGCATCAACATTTTTCTGAATTACTTAGCACTGGGTCATCCAAGGCTTTTCAAGTAAACTGAATTTTGTACAGGAATTATAATTTTTAGTTTTGAAAGAGGGAAATTGTCTATTGAAATCCAGGGATTCGAAACATGGCAATGTTAAAAAAAATATGTTAGATTACAATTAGGTCGAAGTAATTATTATCGATGTTAACGATCTTTTTGAAATAATTTTTGTGAAATGAGATGAAAATCTCTATCGGTTAAGCGGATCAGAGTTGAACCTTGATAAGCTCGACGTGTCCACATCACTATCTGGCAACCTATCTGGGCCATCATAACAAAGGGATATGAACACAATCTTTTATTTTTGTAAGCGCTCACAGGGCCTTCAAAGATCCCTCAAGACCTCGAAATGAAAAATATAACGAATCGAGTAGGCGGATAATTTACAAAATGTTACACTTTGTTGATATAATCGTATATACAGGACGTTTCAGATGTCCTTAGGTTTTCACGGCCGTTCAGAATCTTCTGTGTATAATTTTCTGGGATATTCTGCCGTGTGTATGTGACCTCTCTGGCCAACGTTTCGGATCCCATTGCAGGGTCCATCATCAGGGCTGATGTGATGAGTGAGTGTTGAAGTGTAGGTTAAGTATTACCTTGTAATACCGTACCGAAGTCAGGGTGTCTCCAAATTTGTGTTATGTTAAATACTGGATTGCAGTACCGTGTCGAAAGCAAGGTGTGTGTCTTCTTGTAGTGTTTTATATATCTACTAACGGATGTCGGACTGTGCGGATCGTCTATTTGATTTATCCTGCAGCGCCGGATACCACGATGTTCTTAACTTAAGACAGTCATCCCTATTAATGTTTACCGGGTGCTTGTATATTTCGATTGCTTCTTTGACCAGGCGCGTGTGGTGACTTTTGGGCTTTCCTAAGATTTTTGGCTCAAATGAAAAATGGTGGCCCGTATCTAGAAAGTGCTCAGCCAATGCCGATTTTTCCGGGTGACCGAGTTTGCATGCTATTTTATGCTCATCAACCCTCTTTGAAATCGTGCGTGCTGTTTGTCCCACATACACTTTGTCGCAATTTTGACAATCGAGCCTATAAACACCGTCGGTCTCAAGGGGATCCCGATCCTTCGCTGGTCTTAAGAGGTCCTTATCCTTGTTGTTTGTGCCGAACACTGTCTTAATATTCTGTTTCTTGAGCGCTTTGGCAATCCTGTCTGTTACATTATGGATATAAGGCAAGAAAGCAATCCCTTTGATCTCAGCTTCTGTGTTTTTTCTCGGAGCTGTTAGATTTGGCTCTTATGATGTGCCGTATCTGCCGTCT
>JADDOH010014805.1:0-23249 GCA_016648135.1 Agrypnia vestita | reverse complement strand
TTTATTTATTTATTTATTACTATTTAATTTTAAGTATAAAATTTTGTTTGGACTGTGCCTGCACTAGAAATATCTGTGTTGAGACAGGCATAGTTTACAATATTGTGTAGGTTCAAAACATAGTAAATAGATAATAAAGTGTTTAATGTAACATAATAGAAAATATATCCAAGGTTATATTGTGTTAGTGTGTTTGTGTAAGTGTGCCTATTTTATCTCTCCCCTTGTTTCGGATCCACTGTTTTATTTTGTATTTTATGTTAGGGTTGTAAATTGTGGTTAGCCCGGATGTGGATTAATTCGTCAAGCATGCAATAAAATAGTTTGATTGATTGCCCCCAGATTATTAGTCTGATCGACTTATGTGCTCCATCGAGGTTATCAAGACACAGTGCATTATTCTATTTTAGGGGAAATGTCAGAACTAATGCACTAGCAAACTCTGTAATTCCCAGATTACACTCATTAGGGAATGAACATGCAGATGCGGCTGACATTTTTGCTGATAGTATAACTGTGTATAGGACAAAGCTGATACAATTGTTTACATCTCAACGAAATGGAAATGGACAATAAATTATTCTATTTTACCTTTACCTATTATTATTTGTACCTTTAAATGTATTATTATTTTATCTGTCTTATGTTTTTCTGTATTATTATTATTATTATTATTACATTTTAACTATTATTATTGTAACTTTTAACTGTATTATTATTTTAACTGTCTTATGTTATTTAAAAAAAAATTATTCTGTATATTTGTAAAAGCCCATAAGGGCGTTAAATAAATAAATAAACAAATAAAAATAAAAAAATTAAGTTAGTTGGGTCCAAAATAGTTATAGCTATTTACTATATTATTTATTTATTATTTATAGTTATTTACTGCTCAGACGCGTATGAAAGTAGCCAGAACTGACTTCATATTTTCGCAATACAATACACCTCTCAAAGCAGTGCCTGCATATTTTTCTACTGTACTTCCCTACACTTCAACACGCGCTTCAACTTATTTGTTCAACACAACAATCAGTGTAATCAAATCTAGCGTCACCACGTGAAGCGTGACATTTTTCAACTACAGTCACACAGTTTTTAATCCCATCCCTATTCCATCTTCCTCCCCTCTTCTCTCTTTACTCTCTAGAATACAGGTAGGTACTACTACATTTTATTATATTGCAGAGCAATCTAGCCGCGCGCATCGAGCGGTAACGACCAATCAGAAGCTCGATGCGGGCACCGCCATTCGACCCCCAGAGAGCCGTAGCCGACACACATTGTATTAAAGATGTTATTAAGGTCGTTAGACGTATTTAACTCTAAATAGTTGCGGATATTTTATACGATCATATACACTTCATCAGATTTGACAAGACAAAAATGTTATCAACAGAACCGCACCTTATACCCAGATTAGTGAGGGAGTCCATTGAAATATACAAACATCCCAACTTCAATAGAGATGACAGTTACAAACTATCAAGTATTTGGCACCCTGTTTTAGCGACGTTGATTCAATCCTTGAGTGACGTCGCAGTAAAGTGCGCCGACATAACTTGTACATATTGCACATATGGCGACCTCTAATGTAGAAGAAGTGAACATTCCACAACAAAGTGCATATAATTTTTGCCCTCGAAAGCAGTAATCAGTCCGCCCTCTACCTCCGCGGGTAAAGGTCGTCCTCCTGATGACGTTGAATAAGCATTCAACGAAACGTCGAGAATCGTTTCTCTGAAAAACATACTGTTCCTATAAAATATCCGCAACTATTTACTGTTTAAAACTTTGTATTGTACTTCGTGATAAATCTTTATCGTAATCTTTGCATTAATAAACCAACGTTATAAAGTGTGAATATTAATTCAACATGCTAAATCTCTGCCTACCTTACATGTTCTTGTTACACACACACGCAGAAAATCATATATCAGAAGGCACCGGCGGCACGTGCCAAACGAGATTACATTTCTCGCGGATGGACGTATTCTCTCAGTATCTCTCATCCCTTGTAAGTCAAGTGAATTCCTGTATTTGGCTTAATACTTCTATACCTCTTATTTTGTTCTACTAATTCCAAGTAAGCTCTATAAATCCCAAATAAAATAAAATAAAAAAGTTTTGGCGTGTGTTATGTGATAGTTTTGAGTCATTCTAGTGTTGTGTTGATGTTTTTCATGTATTTTGTGTAATTTTATGTCTTCGTCTTGTATTTCGCCAATTGCTGGTCTGTGAATGATTTTAAGTGTTTCGATTTTTGTAACGCTTTCGATGTTTAATTGTTGTGTTATACGGTATACAGTTTCAGTTGGTGTCCGGTACTTTATGGATGACCCCATATCGTTATACCTCGCTTCAGCTGGGAACTAGGAACAAGTCAGCTGGAGCAGTCCCTTACCGTTGTCACGGTTGACGACCGCTGTGACGGACGCCCAGAGCGCGTGACGTCACTGCCGAACAGTAAACACGCTCGTACGTCTTGTGTAGTCGACTGAAAATTAAGAGTCATTAAAATACGTATCGCAGGTCCAGCCCAAACCTCGCCAGTCAGCAGTGGAGGATGGGCCGCTAAGTGGGCGCCATTAACCAATTGGATCACTAACCACGTCGCGTGCAAACCTAAACTGATGTGGAGTTTCTAGAATGCCGAGCCGCTGCTACTTGTTCCTCCTCATTCCTGCTAAGTGCATTTCACATGCTAAGGTTATGTAGCTCTCGGGGCACACTGTACTCTCTTTACTTAATAACCTAATGGACGACGACGATATTGACAGGCAAAGACGAGCTCTCAGTGTGAAAGCGAATATGCTGTGTAGAAGGTTTCGCCTTTGTAGCACCGCCGTAAAAAGAACGCTCTTCCTTGCCTTCTGTGCAACGTTATATACATGTGAACTCTGGACAAATTATAAAAAGAGCAGCATAGAAAGACTTCGCATACAATATAACAACGCCTTCCGTATGATGTTTGGCCTTCCCAGATATTGCAGCGCTTCCGGTATGTTCACTGAGGGGCGTGTTCCCAACTTTGCAGCCCTCATAAGATCCAGGGTGGCAGGGATGAGGGAAAGGATATACAGCTCCGGAAATATCCTTATCCTGGAAGCCCGCCTTACTCCAGCATCCAGCATCGATGCACACTGGAGAAAGATACTGGCCCCGCATAATTGACTATTACGATATTTTACGATATATTTCTTTTAATCATTTTAATACTTATAATACTTCTCTTCTATTTTATATGATTTTTTATTTCTCTTTTGTTTTATATAATATTTCTAATGTGTGTACCTACTTTTATATGGAATGTGTGGGATTGCACGAACCTCCCCACATTCTGGAATAAAGTTATATTTATTATTATTTTTACTTCGCGATGGTTGATTCGGTTATCAGTTATGGCGTGAGCAGTTATGGTCTTACCTATAAAACATACATCGATAAAATCAAACAGTAACAATAAAGATTCCTAAAACTTATAGTAGATAATTGAACTAAATGTATGCACAAGGATGATTATAATAAATTATTCAAAGTATGCAAAATATTACCAATTGACCAAAAAGTAAAATATAATATAATACTAGAAGAAATGATAAATAATATTAATGTACACACTTACACGCACCATAACTATGCAACCAGATCGACAGGACGAACAATGAGAATACCAATCACTAACAACGTGTATGGCGAAAGAAAAAGAGAATATATTGTGCCAAGAATCTTTAATAAATTAGATAAAAAATTCTTTGAGATGATGCAAGACAAAAAAACTCCATTGGCTTCAAAAAAGTACAAGCTAAAAGAATATATATTAAAGCTATGTACCTAATCTCACATTAGTTTATAATTACATATCGTGTATCACTTGTAAAAAAAACATGCAACACTCGATAATGACCTACTATCTTCATTATAAAATAAAAATTATCAAATATTGAAGGCAACCATGACGTAAAACTGCTGTGCAGTTTGGCATATGTTTAATATGGTAAATATCAAAAAAAAAAAAAAATATATATATATATATATATATAAACATTTCCTCCGACTGCTCCACAGCAGTTATAACGTTTTTTTTTGTACCTATTGTACAAATCATTAATAATTTAACCAAAGAATATAGAAACAGAATAAATAAGTTACATTAAATAAAAAGAAAGCACTTTGTATAAAACCACTATTTATTGAGTTCTTAACATGTTTCGGGGCCAATGGTCCCTTCATCTGGATACAAAGTATACTAAACATTAAAATTCGAAGTGTAAACATTAACAAAATCATAAATAAACTAACCATTAACCCGTGAAAAATCACGGGATTTTGAAGCTAAAACCTTTAACCTAAAACTAATTTCAGATTAACTTTTTCATAGACTTAAAACCTTAATTATATTTACAGCAGCAACTCTTTAAATGTGCTGATCATTAGTGTTGTTATTGTAATTCCACGAACGGACGTACATTCTAAATCAGGAGAGCTGATCTATGGGACTTGAATAACTAATTAAGATCTAATCTGAAAACAAATTTAACAGGTAAATATTTGCAAAAAGGATTCAGTTAGTTATAATATTAAACATGCTTTTAACACTTTACTTCAATAATAAGTTGCAATTAAAATATGGTTAGCAAATCGTGTACCTACTAGTATGCTCATCACATGCGTTTACTATGCTGTGACTCCAAATTGTGCAAATTCTACGCAGCAAGTATGCACATGAATTGTGCATCAATAATGAAACATAATATGTAGGTACACATACAAATGGAATGTCACAATAGGCCGTATTCAGCATTGTGATCTTAAGATTATTTTCCCAATTCTTAATAGATGAGAATAAAAAAAATAAACGAAACATAAGCATACGTTAAGGGTTCGGTGTTCGTCGTACTCAAATAAGGAAATTTGTATATTTTCACATACATATCTCTCTCTAAGTAAGTTTCCGTATCCGATGTCTTCAATGCCTTTAGAAAAGGGATTAACTTCTCCGGATCAAGGAGGTCTGGTCTGACAGAGCTTCAATCAAATTATTGAAGTACCTATCGCAAACGTAAGCTCACAATTCTCATCTTTCGACTAAAATGACATGAAATAAGTACCAATGCTATATTCAAAGCTTATAGAAAAAAGATTATTTCTTATGGCAAAATTGTCATTGTCGCGTTAGACTCGTATTTATATTTTGACCGCGTAACCGTCATGCATTTCTTTCTCTCTCTCTCTCTCTCAAGTAGAAACTGAAAGAAACAAACACCGACGTGTACCTACGTCTCGTTTATTTTTTATATATTAAGTGTTAATATCTTAAGATCCCCATATTGCTATTTTCAGAATACGGCCGAATATGTGACTAAAGATATTGCGATTCAACATTGAATAACCAATGAAATACACGCACAGTGGCATAATACATAAGTATGGAGATAGGTAGGTAAATAATGAAAACCTTCCAGATAAATTTTGATTCAAAAGTTTAAATTTTATTTAACCTGTATTATTTGTTACCCGTAAGTTAGTTTCATAATTGTCTAACGTTGTACAGAATATCAGTTTGAAATATTGAAGTAATTAAGTTTGAAATACATATTGAAAAACGAATACAATATTTGAAGTAGCTCCATTAAGTGACTGCTATCTGAAGTACCTCCATGTCTCCTTAAACCATGTACATAAAAAAATTGATTTTGGAATATTTTCGTCTTCATATTGTGAAGATTAGATACCAACTCTGTATACATTATAATGTTGGCTCTAACTCTTCACTGAACTCTTACATCTCATACATTGAAATTTTGGTTCTTATACAGGCCAACATTATAATGTTTTACATGTTTTTTTGTAATTTAATAATGAATTGGAGAGTACATCCAACTTGGTGTTATCAATTTTAAGATTGCTTACTTACTTTTCGAAAAATCTAAACTATTGCGGTTACGGTGTGTGTCCACAAATGAGACTTTGATAAATTCATGAAGGTCGGGCGTGTATCTGTTTGCGAAAGCGAGGACCTGATGAAAGAACTCCGAAGGTGGTTTCCAGAGCAATCATGATCCTTAAATTTGCGAGAAAGTCAGCTGACGAAACTTCTTATGTACGAAGCGCTCCGTAGAGATTGGAACGAAGCTAATATTAACCAAAGCGTTCGGAGGTCAACAAAGATAGTCCCATCTGACCCGCAAAAAATAGATTAACTGAAGTATTGTCTGTTTTGCAGATATTTAAGAAATTTATCCTCGTCGGTGCAGCATTTCGAGTGTTCCATGCTACGCAGCAGATTGGGCGCGAACGCTTCCATCAAGCTGGATTATATTGTTATAAGGTACATATACACATGCCCTAACAATTGTACACACTCGCTCATTACTGGCATGCTTATTAGTGGCATGCTCATAATTAAGCATGCCCAAAGCTAACAATCAAACACACATGCTTATTAGTGGCATGCTCTTGTCATAGAATAGAGACGCTCTTGTTCAAAATGGAAACTTTGCAAACTGAAATAGAAAATTCAAATGAACCAATAAATCAAAACAGTTCCCGAGTTTCCATCCGCACATTTTTGATTTTAGTTTACATAATTTTTATTGTAAGATTTGAATCATTCATGCCTATTAATAAAGTTTCGTAAACATTATTTCTCACTATATTATTTTTACACAACGCTGACCGAGTATTCCACAGACACTCGTGATTCCTATAATAAGTCACGAAAAGTAATGTTTTATCATCTCTCCAACGCGCCATATTTGTTTCATCTGTCGCGGACTGAGAAGATCGCATTGATAATGTATTCGAAACCTCAGAATGATATTAGCATGCTCATAATAAGCGAGCCCGTTCAACATGCTCCAAAGATACCCCTTCTCTATTGTGAATGACAGTGGCATGCTCATTACTAGCAATGTGCGTACACACACGCCACTAATAAGCAAGGCCTGAAGAAGGTCGATACTGCGCGTTCTCACGTGCCGCTAATGTGTATCTGTAGCTATATGTGTGTCCAGAATCCAGAATACGGGATGATTTAGTCCCTTGCGGGGTAAACAGGTCCGGCACGTGCCCGTGACGTCAGCGCCCCTCGTCACGAGATTGGGGAGTATTATTAGCCGGTGGGTGTGTGCCCGGAGGAACGTTCTACCTCGGAGATAAACAAGATTCCCTCTCGATCGGGACCGGGCGCCGTGCCAGCAGGCAGCGCTCCTATTTCTGGCTCGACTTGTTGATCATTGCATTCGCCATTTTTATCAGCATGTTCAAAAATTTGTAAAACACGCGCATTCGGATTAATATACTGTAACAGACCTAATATTTCTTTATAGGATCGTAAATAGTTTGATTGAATGCCCCCAGATTATTAGTCTGATCGACTTATATGCTCCATCGAGGTCATCAAGACACAGTGCATTGTTCTACTATAGTGGAAGTGTCAGAACTAATGCATTAGCAAACTCTGTAAATCCCAGATTACACTCATTAGGGAATGGGCGTGCAGAGGCGGCTGACATTTTTGCTGATAGTATAACTGTTTATAGGACAAAGCTGATACAATTGTTTACATCCCAACGAAATGGAAATGGACCATAAATCTTTCTATTTTACCTTTAACTATTATTATTTGTACCTTTAACTTTATTATTATTTTATCTTTTATGTTTTTATGTTTTTCTTATGTTTTTCTGTATTATTATTATTATTACCTTTTAACTATTATTATTGTAACTTTTAACTGTATTATTATTTTAACTGTCTTATGTTATTTAAAAAAAATTATTCTGTATATTGTAAAAGCCCATAAGGGCCTTAAATAAATAAATAAATATAGGATCCGTATCAGATCCGCACAGTCCGACATCCGTCAGTAGATACATAACACACTACATCAAGACACACACCTTGCTTTCGACGAGGTACTGCAATCCAGTATTTAACGTAACCCAAACTTGGAGACACCCCGACTTCGGTACGGTATTGCAAGGCAATACTTAACCTACACTTCAACACTCACTCATCACATCGGCCCTGATGATGGACCCTGCAATGGGATCCGAAACGTTGGCCAGAGAGGTCACATATACACGGCAGAATATTCCAGAAAACTATTCACAGAACATAGGATCCCACTTTCTACGCGCATTCGGAAGCTCGATCGATGTGAAATAGTGTCGCAGAAAAAAAACGGATCACATGTCCCACTCGTATTTTATCACACCTAACTAACTAACCAACTAACCATCACGTTTCACCGCAGGATTGAACGCCACACTCTTCTATCCTGGCACACCACTTTTGCTTCGGCCACATTCATACATCTTCTCATACACGTTCTACGGTTGTTGCGGCTTTTAACAGGGCCATCCTCAAATACTTGTAGTACCTGATCGTGCCAGGTCTTTCGCGGACGCCCTCTATTCCTGTTGCCTTCAACACTCGCCTCGTATATTTTCTTAACCATCCTTTCCTCGTTCATAGGTTCCACATGACCGAACCATTTCAGCACTCCTTTCTTTATTCTATCTACCACACTACTACTACCATTCTACAGCCAGCATTGCATTCACTTCTAATTTGTACATTCCTCACTCTATCGACCAAAGATTTTCCGCACAAGCGTCTTAGTGACCGCATTTCCAACGCATTCAGTCTACTTTCATTCCTCTTTTGCCAATTCCAGGCTTCACTTCCATACATCACACCTCATCGCGTGGAATGTGTTTTCTGGTTGGAAAATAATAAATAATTAACCTCCCTATGGGGAAGTATAATAAAATGATTTCATTTTTTTTTGTTTAGATATTTACATCCAAATAAAAAGGATCCAAATATTAAACTTTTACATAGTCAACAAAAAATGATCTTCTCTCCACTTCTCAATATCTTTAAAAAAAAATCAAGGACATAAATCAAAATAATATTTAAATAACACTTACAGAAAACGGGGAATTTTGATAATTAAGCAAAACGTTAACCGAGGCACCTTTAATGATAAGTGCCCGGGAAAAAAACAAACATTAATATAGGGCTTCACCACAAATATCTAAAGGGGATGGGGTTACTTAAAATTTTATAAATAAGTCGTTTATACGTGGTACATCCACTGTTTGATAATGGCCTTGCAAGCCGTAACAGCTGTAACACTTAAAAATAGTTAACCCGCAGAACTTAATAATAATATTTATTAAAATTTTATTTATTTTAAATTTCAGTAATAATAATATTCATTAAATTTAATTCATTTTAAATTACATTGATAATTCAGAATATTTTGAGTTTGTTCAAATCTTTCAGAACAGTGCTGGATTTATGTCACAGAGACATTATTAATCAATTAGTGTATATTATAGATATCTCACAGAGACGAAACTGTATTAATTATGGGAAAGTAGGTATAGAGTCATTTGGGTGTACACAGGACTTATGACCTGTCTTTTTATGGTTGGCTTAAGTGATCACTTTACACAATTGTAACATTCGCCATTTCCACCCATGATAGAATATACCATGCTTATTCATTTTTTTGGAAGATTTAGGGGAATGAAAATGGCTTTGTACAGGCCGCATGGAAAAGGCGCTTACAACTCATATATGAAAGCTTTCCACGCAATTTGAACATATATACAACTTCCAAAAAAATGAATAAGCATGGTATATTCTATCATGGGTGGAAATGGCGAATGTTACAATTGTGTAAAGTGATCACTTAAGCCAACCATAAAAAGACAGGTCATAAGTCCTGTGTACACCCAAATGACTTCTATACCTACTTTCCCATAATTAATACAGTTTCGTCTCTGTGAGATATCTATAATATACACTAATACATTAATAATGATTATCAAAATTTAATTTATTTTAAATTTCGCTAAAAATAAAATGGTTTCATAAGGCTGCGGTTGCACGTTTATATATTCCTGCAGTTTTTATATTCCATAAATATAAAGCTCCAGAAATAGTTACTCCAAAGTTCTAGAACGAAGCTCCGGAAGAATGAGGTATGTTCTGGAATGCCATGGAACTCCATCGAACATCGTCGAAATTTGGTACACGTTCAAGGACGACGCAATGGCTGAAAAAGGAATTCTGACAACCTCGCTTAGTGACTACAAGATAATTGATGGTGGTTGATATCGTTGCGCGTGTACTGCAGGTATACAAAAATTATAAAATATTGTTTGTTTTTAACAAGTTACCTAATGAAACTAAAGAAATAACTCTACACAAACCTTTTAAACATCATATTACTAAGTTTATAAAAATATCAGGTAGAAGGTATGCTGACGAAGTGATCCGCCCTTGACCTCTGAATTGGCAAAAACTATTTATATAATTTAAAGTATACTATAATATAATATTTATTTTTGTAACTACTTAAATTAATTTTCTTTTCTTTTCTCTTAGATTTAGGTATTCCTATAATTTACTTTAAATTCTTATCTTGATTTTGTATGTATATTTTCTATTATTTTTATTTTCTTTTAGATTTAGCTTCTTTAATTGTCATTTTTTATTACTACATAAATACCATATGAGAATAACTGCCACAGAACAGGTTTTTACCTAGTGTAGCAGTTATTAGTATATTGTGTTTACTAATGTAAATGTAAATAAACAATAAATAAATAAAAAATATTATTTTACATTTTATATTGTATCTGAGACGACCTACTGTTTACAGTTTGCGGAATATATTATTTACACTACAATACGCTAATATTTGAGTAGGTTCTTGTAGGTGTTGTAGTAGGTACCTATTCAATGAATGCATTCAAATATATTATTATTGAAATGTGTTTGCAGGTTCACACTTTATTAGTAATATATAAGAACGTCAACGCATTCATATCTAGGATTATCAAAGTTGGTAGTGTTGCGCGCAGGCACGTGCAGTCAGTACGTGAGCTGTGTCAGAATCGTGAGTTGTACTATACTATGTATATCAGTAGATCAGTACGTATCAGTAGAACCTCGATATATACAGGGTTATTTGTAAAACATTAATAACCTCGCAGGACTATATTCCTGCCTTGATTATGAGTCGAAAATGTTCAAACTATTATGACCTAATATCAATAGTTATGGAGATATGCGACATCAAAGTTTGCAATTTTTTTCAATATTTCTCACTTATTTTCTGTAAAATGTTGGATTATCATTGCAGTAACTTATGTCGAAGTTAAGTAAGTGTCGAGCTTTATTTTGAATTTTACAGTGTGCAAAACATTAAAACGTTTTCCCACATCTCACGTTTTCAAAGTCGGTGTCTCTCATAACTTCAAAACTACTACACCGATCCTTTTCAAATTTTGAACACTACTTCTGTACATAATTTACGAGGTAACGCTGGAGACCTTTTTTCAAATTTGTTAATAATTTTTATTTTTTAATAACAAATTAGCCGATTTTTTTCGCAAAAAATCGCGTTTTTCCCTTCAAAGTGTTCCAAAAAAATGAAAAATTGAAATTTCAAAAAACTCTTCCAGCGTTACCTGGGGAAATCTATTATCTAACGAATGCACTTTGATTTTTTGATTTCAGATGATCCAGCACCAAGTTATGAGGGACACCGCAATTCCACTTTTTTCCGAGACACGTCGGAATAAATGCTGCCATTGCCGTATTTTTTAATATTTCTTCTTGAAAATTTTACACAATATTTTTCAAATGTCATACTTTAATGTACCATTGATTTTAATAAAGAGATTTTAACTGTGTCATCACAAAAAATTCTCAAAAACATGCCTTTTTTGTACGAATTAACCTTACCCCCCCCGCAAGTGAGGACTGGCTTATATAGTTAGATTTTCTATCTGCTACAGTCAGTCCACCGATTTTTAATGTCACGTTGTTGTGGCAGAGCGTGCTTCGAGTATTGTTGTTTGCAGCAGGGGTCGCCGATGTCAAAACAATTTATTAAAAAATCTCATCGAGGCGAAGTAAGGTCAACTCATACAGCAGATAAACAGGGCCTCACTGGGAGATAAATGTGCGCAGCATCATAACATCCGGAGCTCGCAATGGAGCCGATTCTCGTAATATATATCGCCACGGTACCTAACGGTAATATTAATTATTATATCTTATTCACTGGACACGAAGTTAATTAAAACACTAATCTCAATCATACTATTTTGCAACTTATCACTCGTCTATGAACACTTTATTATCGCTTTCGTCAACATCTAATACAAATAGGTTAGCTGAAGTAAATCGCGTCCACAAAACTAATTTCGGTGATCGTGCTTTCGCGGTGGCTGGACCGAGGTTATGGAACAAACTACCTAATAAACTGAGACAAACAGACAGCTTACCACAGTTCAAAAAACAACTAAAGACGCATTTATTTAGACAATTCTATAGAATCAGACCACTACAGCACTAGCTTATGTTTTCCACTCCTCGAAACTCGCGCACTCCGCGAAAACACCTAATTCTTCCAGGCACTCCCAACTATTATAGTACGAGTATTCAACGTTAATTCCATTTCATGCATGCCACCTAGTGAATAAGTGATAGTGAATAAGTTTTTTAGCGCTAAGTTTTTTTGTAAGATAATTTTCTGTGTAAAGCGCCCTTGAGGTGAGTACTCGCGAAAACGACGCTATATAAATTATCCAACTACTATTATTATTATTTCGAGAAAACTCCGCTCAACTATCACTCGTGAGATAAGTACTTCGCTTAATTTACCGTCGCTCGTTTTACACTTCGTCTACCACATCGATCGCTATGGTTTATCCAGTTCAATCGTCAAAATAAACATGGTCCGCCGCAGTGCTGCTTCCGCCTTTTATACGAAACACGTTGGTTTTTCGAACCTCCTAGATTGTTCTAAACATTTCTTGTGTTTCGTAAAATGTTTCCGTCGCTTCCAGACGTAGACATTTCCCGAATCTTGTAAATAATCTCAGAGTGCTGTAGGGCTTTCTAAAGCATTTCGTAGTGTTGTACCATAGTGACGTATTATACTGACAGAGTGCAATTACTTCGCTACAATACCTGCGGTTCGCGATATCTATTCAAATTCAGTTACAGCAGAATATTTTAATGTCTCAAGATTTACCAAGACCATTTAGAATATCATTTAGTTGAGATAAATTTCAACACTTTTTGGATTAACTGAGATAACTCTTTGAGATTGTTAGGAATGGGAGATGGAGGAGTTTTTTTTGTAATTTTAATTTCAAAGGTACTAACAGAATACTGGGTACAAAACACATAAAAAATAATACACTACTTATTTACAACTCAGCCCACTGTCCCAGTTACAAATGTCTTCATCCTGCTCTAGCAAGACGCATACACATATTTAGTATATCAGTGCAGTGTGATCATATACGAATATGTAAATAAAGAATTGATTTTACATGTTCTAAGGATTCAGGTTATTGTCAAAAAAATGGATGTTGTGTGGGAGTGTTTTTAAATGATGATTGGGTATCTGTAAAATTATCAGCAATAATGTTAGGGTCAGCACAATACGTATTATGAGTATGTACGGCACATTATTGTAATGATTAATTGATCTTCTTCTTCTTTTATTGGTTCCTTGATCTGTATTGACAGATCAGTCCTCGTCTCGTGCTCTCCCTGGCGGTTGGCCAGCGTCCCTCTGGAATGTCATGTCAAGTCATGTCTGGTACATTCTCTCGACATGGTCTCTCCAGAGACGTCTTCTCTGCCTGCTCCGTCGCACAATGTTTTGTAAGTCGCAGGGTACTATGTCTCTGAGGGTCTTGCCCGCAATGGGTCTTAGGGTCTTCATCCCGGTAGTTCTGAGGAGGTGTTTAGTCCTCACCGTGTCCGCTCTTGCTTCGATACCGTATGTCATGATAGGTTTAAGCATGTTTTATATATTCTGACTGCTGATGTGATGAGAGAATCGTTGGTGTGATGAGAACATTATTAGGATGTTGACTTATTCTAAAAACTACGAGTTTCTTATACGGGGCTCAAAATGGAAATTTATGTCAAATAAAGAAAGAGAATCAATAGCTCCACTGAGTGTATTGTGTAGAACTAAAAGATCCCAGTTAGTGCCTTTTGAATGAGGCAAGACGTTACTCTTATGTACCTAAGTGTGAAGTTTTCTGCTCTGTAGGACAAAATACGTAGAAACCAAATAACTCATGAATATTCCAAGATAATTCGTTCTAGAAGATATGTAGAGAATTTTTATACTGAAAATATTTATAGTCGTGAATAATTCTCGTTACAAATCCCAACAGATTTAGCTCGCTAAGGGGGGGCAAACATAAACCCACTACGTTCGATTCGAGAATGATTTCGGGTATTGCTTGCCCAACGTAACTTGGTGTGCGGCAAATTTGGAACTAAAACCCGCCCCGCCCGCACCCGGCGGTAACCCCTCGCCCTGTCATTCAGTTCAATTTTGTATTTGGTCGGGAACTGTGACATCTTGATTACCAATATACACTGAATTATTATGTCCAAAACATCCTAAACAGTCCGGGGTGGTGCAAGAACAATTGCCGATGAAGTATTAAAGTTTTGCGAAGCTGAAAAAGCGAATAATGGACCGATATTAGCGTCTGACAGTTTGACAGATAGAACGGCCGCCATTACTGCATGGTTTCTTTAGTGCTGCCTGAACAAATTTCTGTACTTAATACGATACCGGTCACCGGACATTCTGTACATTATGTATTGTGTAATAAATTTACATCCTGGCAACTTCTGTTACACGACAGGGACGCCCTCCCTCGCACGCCAAGTTATAGTGGTACGTCTATACGCACTCGAGATTGCGTACCCCAGGTGGTCCTCTAAAATCGAGAGTTGTCTCCAACAAATCTCACGTTGTCTCTCTTAGAAACTTTCTCGAGACGCACATTTCAAAAATCTCATCCGTTACAATGGTTACTGTTTGCAGCAAAAGGTAGGCTGCAAATACAGAAGACATCCCTAGACACTCTCTGACCCGCGCTAGGGATGTCCAGTGATGTACAAGATACCCTTTACAAAGTATCTGGAATACAAAATGCAAGATACATTAAAATCAAGTATTTCAAATACCAGATACAAATAACTTTCTGGAATGGTATCTGAATTACTAGATACAAAATACGTATCTTCCAAATACTTTTTAAAGATGAAATCCTTTTCTAAGAAAACACATTTTATTGATTGTAAGTTTATTTTTTTACGTGAATTATTTACGAATAAATCGCGTTGATCGCGCAAATGTGACAAAATAAAATATTATATTTTTTAGGTTTTAATTGAGACTTAAGTAAAACCAGTACCTCAAACATTTAGTCGCTCATTTTTCTTCGATGAGATCTCATTATAAGTACCTACATTATTGGAAAAAAGTATCTTAGCAATCTTAGTAGGTATTTACAAAATACTAAGATACCAAAAGAATGTATCACCAAGGGCTATCCATCACCATAACCACCCATCGGTGGTTATGGTGATGGATAGCCCTTGGTGTCACATCTAAAATATGCGAGTTAGGTGGGGGTGGCTGTGCGTGGGTGGGAGTGGGTGACGAAAATGTGCTTTCTAACACATTGTTTTGTTACGGGAAGGCCGCAAATGCTTCAGATTGTTTCAAAACAGGCACGCTGACTGTGTCGGTGAGTCTAGAAGGTACCGGAAAAACCTGCTCTAGAAAGATCTGGAAGGAGGAAGTTCTAGAAAATTCTATAAGATTCTAAACTGAGTGGCGGAATGTGTCGGCGCGTCTAGAAGGTTCCTGTACGTTCGTATTTCTTGAAAGTTCTGGAAGGAAAATATTCTAGAACGTTCGCGAAATTTCTATGACGATCCAAACAGTGTTCTAAAAATCTACGCGGGCACAGCTAGTACAAGATACAAGATGAATATTCAAAAACGTATTTCAGATACAAGATGACTTCAAATACTTGTATCTTTGATAAGTCACATCTCTGGGGATGTCGATGTTGCAACGTCACGCTGCCGCGAAGTAACAACACAGATGATTGTCTATCTTCAATGCGGACACGCCTCCGAGCTACAATTAGACCTTCGTCAATTTCATGTATTATATTACGCTATCGGTCTGTACTCGACGTTGCCGCGCTGGTCGGGACTCATATTCATTATTATTTATAAAATAAATCCTTTTGTTTTCCACGGCCTCCAAATAATAATGATGTAAGCAAAATTTTCACGGGCTGGGAGGGGTAACTATATTTCCTCCGACTATAAAAAATTGGCTTGGGTCAGTCAAAGGGGATAGGATTTAATAAGGGGAGACCACACAGTATAAATTTGTACAGAGATGAACTAAGCCCCTTCATTAAGCGAGAGAATTGGGAGACAGCGGATGTGTCTCCTAATGATTTTATTTAAGACACATTTATAACGATGTTAAAGTATTTACTCTTGTAATATAATTAAATCCTCTGGTAAACAAAATGTATTCTTACAAAACAATTTTTTTTTTTAATTTTTTAAAAATATCTTTTTAAACCGAGGGCCGAATACAATCAATACTTAATGATTTAAATGTTAGGTTAAAGCTTAATTTTTTATTAAAAATTAATTTACACTTTTAAGGCGTACTTTTACCTTTAAATGATTTAATTTATGGTATTAACTTTATATTCGGGCCCGAGACTCTTAAAATAAAAATGTTTTTTTGTAATAAAGCGCGATTTGTTCTATGACATTACACTCTTTAAGAGTACGGGTATACCAAGAAATTTACGTTACTACCTGGTGGTCTGTGAGGCAGACAGATATTCAGTTGTATATATATTAATTATTATATTTTAGTTTTACTGTACACATACCCATTAATTAATTATTATACTAATTGTGGCGTCTAGATGCAAAACCGCCACTATCCATATGGAGCCCGAATGGATAATGATGGTTTTTCATTTGTACGCCACAATTAATAAACATAAGTTTGTATACCTAATGTGATGATTGTTGAAATGCCTTTTTTAAGTACCTACCTAATCTTTTTTCCCAACCGGTGGTGTATTTGGGTGAGGATTAATTAATATTTTCTAGAAATTAAAATATCCCGACATTGTCTGGAGGATTTTCAAATAGACCGCGCTATTTTGGGAGCAGACTTCTGACTGTTTTGACAGCCTACGATATTAATTTGATGTCTGCCCCTAGGAGTTGGCACGCGAGTTTATTTTTGTCAAGATTTTAGAATAGTTTATTTTATCAGAGGCAAAGCAGAGGCTGAAAAAGCACAGAAAATATTTGTATATACTCTAAATTTACCTTGTGTTTTATTTTTCTGGTATATTCAGGCAGGCCCGCTCTATCTCATCTTCTAACTAGAGTGCAGTTAGCACAGGGTTTTGTTAGGGTCGGTCGACACAGTTTGAAAATATATGGAGAATACCGCAACCACTTGCATTTTATTTGGTCTCCATATCCCGAGCTTAGGTTAGATCACAATTTTCATGTTTGCGAGTGATACCCAGTAATAAAAACCTTAAAATTGTAATATTTCAGTCATCACCACGCCACTAGAAAAATGCAAGATCCAGCATATCATCATTAAATTGCAAGAAGATGAGCTTTTGGAAGATGACGGACACCCTGAAAAATCTAAAACAGTGCTTCGGGAAGTAAACGTGGACTTAGAGCAGCTGCAAATAAAATAGTGATGACCAACTTGCTCACTAATGTTCGATAACCGGTCAAGCACTACAAGATACCGGGTCGATACCAGACATCTCTAAAGCCTTTTTGAAATCATAAAGATTTCACAAGCACCGATCTATACCATTTTAATTACATATACTACCTTAATAGACTGTTGTCTAATTGTTGTGTAAATATACTTTTTATTTTGATTTTTCGTGCTACAATCCAACGCATTGGTATACAGGGTATACCAGAACTAACAGCAGAAACTTGGCAGGTAGATTCCTTAGATTCCTTACTATGTTACGAGTCTAAAATGCCCAAGCAACCCTGGCCTAATTTCAATAGTTAAGGAGATATGCAATATCAAAATTTGCATTTTTTTTCAATATTTCTTACTTATTTTTTGCAAAAAGTTGAACTATCGTGACAGTAACTCATGTCGATTATGAAAAATCCATTCGCTTTTATACAAGTCGAATTAAATGATAAAAACCTTGCAAAAATTGAAAAAAGTTATTTTTTACAAGGTTTTTATCATTTTATTTAAGTTGTATAGAAGCAAATGAATTTTTCATAATCGATATAAGTTACTGTAATGATATTTCAACTTTTTGCAAAAAATAAATCAGAAATATTGAAAAAAAAATGCAAACTAACCAAACTAAAACTATCAAATTTGACGTATGCGTCGATAGATCGTGCTCTTTCAAGCCGTGGTAAATATCGGATAAACAATGCACTTTTGTTACATTCGTCGCTAGAGCGGAAGGTTATGATAGAAAGAGATAATCATATATTCTTCGATGTCGAACGCCAACTAAATATATGAAAACAAACACCCAGGCATTGTCGCTGTACACCGATCGCCTGCTATTTGTTTCGAAATGTTGACTTACTTCTGACTTTCGACAAATGCTCGCATATTATTTCAGTCAAATTATTATTTTACGTATAGAATTGAAAAAATATTAATAATGCTACAATCATTTTTAAACCATAATACATAATGTCACGAATGAATTGTAGTACCATTCTTAAATTTGTAGTCACTGAATGTCTTCAGAATATTTCACATACTTATTATTGTACTGTTCCTTAATTCACACTAATTAACGCTATTTCTATCGCTTTGATCACGTCTTAGTACAGTCCGTTAAATGTTCGCAAATAGAAACTTCTCGCCCCGGTATCCCTTTTCGCACTTGCGCTGGTATCACTATTGGTCGCATCGTGCTCGCTCTGATCGCATGTTGTAATATCACCTCTGAGATGTCGCGCACTTATCGCTACGAAATGAATTACCTGACCCTGCGTTGCGTGACGCCTTTTATAGATAAATTCCTTCGAGAGATTTGTTCTAGAGTGTTCTAGACAATTCCAAAGTAATGTTTCAAGTCTAATGGAATGTATTGGAAATTTCGAGAGAATGCGGGTATCGATGTCTGACCCTGCATTGCGTGCATAATATTCGAGAGTTTGCGGTCACGGGTGACTAACCCCGCGTTGCGTGACGCTGTTATATTGTTGTCAGTATTTAGTAAGTTCGCCATCTCGTTATAATATCGTAATATGAGGATCGCAAATTAAGTTAATGTTAGACACCCACGCATGTGCGTGGCACGTAGTCACTGTCTTGTCTTTGACTAAAATCTCGAATGTTATTTTCAGTATACAATTTTAAAAAACATATTAATAATTCTGCAATCGTTCTATATCACCGTCAAACATTCGTGTCACTTTTTTTCTTCTCCATTACATTATAAGCTCTTTGGATTGTGGTCATTAAGGTAGAAAGAGAAGAATTGCTCAACGCAGTAATCAAATTCGTAAAAAAACTAACCCATAAAAACCAAGTTTTTATTTTACTCCCTTTCTTTGTAAATTAAGTTTACCATCATGTAATTAAATAATTGATTGACTGAACATGAAAAATGTCTAGACAAATATCTATGTCAGAAATCTCTACAAATATCTCTTTATTATTTGATTTATTCCCAAAAAACCGAAGTGTGCTGTCATCTGTGAACCAATTGTCATAAATTTTCGAAATTCGTAGTGAAGTACCTATTATATATCTACTGACGGAGAAATTTAAATTTTAAATATTCCGTGACGTTATCGGGCCGTGGCGTTGGTAGCTTTTGTAATGATTCCAATTTGAAAAAAACATTAAAAATTTGAACAATCTAAAATTATACTGTAATTATTATTATTTTTTAATAAAAATTTGATAGATCTTGTTGATCGTCGCCACGAGTCTGCTTGCAAAGTTTCATCTCAATTGGATGACGGGAAAAGGGTTAAAAATCGATCCAAAAATTTTCGTCAAGGAAACAAGCAAGCAGATGCCACGAGTTTAAAGAAAGGAAGTAAAAAGTAACCCATAAAAACCAAGTTTTTATTATACTCCCTTTCTTTGTAAAATATAACAACAATTAAAGACGAATTAAAACATATAACGTAACACTAAACTTACAGTAATTTAATATTTTTCTAAAATGTCAGATGTTTTGAGCTTTGATAAGACACTTCATGCTTTGAAGATTAAATTCTAAAAACATTTGTCAGTCAATTTAGATTTTCGACATTCGTAGTGAAGTACCTATTATGTATGCCGACGGAGTAATTCAAATTTAGAAAATATTCCGCGTCGTTATCGGGCCGCCGCCGTTGCTAATCAAACTTTTCTAATGATTCCAATTTGAAAAAACCAATAAAATTTCTAAAAATCCGAAATTATACTATAATTATTAATTTTTTTTAACGAAAATTTGATAGTCTTCTTGATCGTCACCACGAGTCTGCTTGCAAAGTTTCAGCTCGATTGGATGACGGGAAAAGGGTTAAAAATCGATCCAAAATTTTTCGTCAAGGAAACAAGCAAGCAGACGCCACGAGTTAAAAGAAAGGAAGTAAAAGGGGAAGAGACCCTTATTAAATGTGCTTTTACTGGGGCAAAATTGGATAAAATTCCTTTAACCATTTTCCTGGAATCAAATATAACAAAGAATGCTCATTTAATATCTATCTCTGTTTGATCTTAATTACCGACGATTATGTAGATAGGTGCTATTCAATTTGTAATAGTTTGAATTGCGGAGTAAATTATAAATTGTATAGCCTTAATGACATAGTAATTTACTACCGAATCATTATGTCCCATAAGTATTATGTAGATAACATAAATAATTATACTGTCCACATGTATCACGTTTTGTTGCACGTCCTGTGCGTCACATTAATTCCCTCGGTAAGTTTGAAAATGGACTGCAAACATGTCTGCCAAAGGGATTTTTAAATTTTGTAAAGTAGATTTCTAAGGGGAATCGTAAATATTAATATAATTATAAAATTGTCAGGAAATAAATATTTTTATATTCAACTGTAAATGGTTACGGATATTTTATGCGAACCGTATGTTCTTCCGAGAGACAATTTTCTCGACGTTTCTTTGAAGTCGTATTCAACAGAAACGCGCCATATACCCAGATTAGCGAGGGAGTCCATTGAAATATACAAACATCCCAATTTCAATAGATATGACAGTTACTAACTATCAAGTATTTGGCGCCCTGTTCTCACGACCTTAATTCAACCTTTGAGTTGAATTAAGGTCGTGAGAAAAGTCCGCCGACGTAATTAGTACATATTGCACACTGGCGACCTCTATTGTAGAAGAAGTGAATACTCCACAACAAAGTGCATATAATTTACACCCCCGGAAACGGAAACATTAATCAGTCCGCCCTATACCTCCTCGGATACAGGTCGTTCTCTTGATGATGTTGAATACAACTTCAATGAAACGTCGAGAATCGTCTCTCGGAAAAACATACGATTCGTATAAAATATCCGTAACCATTTACAGTTAAATATGTCTAACGACCGTAATAGTAATAACCTTAACTCTTTAATACTTATTTTTAATTTTTCATCACTTTTATAAAATAACTAAATAGATGAGGGTTACAAACGTCTCTATCCTCCAAAGTCAAAGATTCCCGAAAGATAATCGACAACACGCAGGTTAAGAATTCGTGCATATTAAAATCATTTGGCAACACGTCTAAAAACGTGTTGCCAAATGAAAATGAAATGAAATGAAACGGTAAGAGTTTTGAGTAGCAAGGACAGACAGAGGGAAAGCGAGCAAAGATTCAGCCTCCTACAAGATGGTTACCAAATAAATATTTAATAGGATCCTCTTTAAACGACACGTTCAAGACCGGGAGGAATGGAGAAGTCTTGTGCTTCAAGCCCCAGACATTTCAGGAGGCATTAGCATTGTTTACGCGATGAAGAATAATAATATTTTTCTTTTGTTCAGTTCTGATCTGTACGTAATTTGTTTCATTGAAATAAAAATAAAATACGTTACTACATGCCCCGGTCAAATAGAGTTAGTACGGTTAGAAATTTTAACAATTTTGAACAACATAAAAATTTTGACAGTCGTTGTTGACATTTGGTGTGATCTGTGATCATTATTATTCAAGCTCTCTTGATGTATTTTATTTTTCGATACTTCCTGCTTTCCTGAAGAACCTTTGGAATTAAATTTACCTCAGAAAAATTCTCGGAAAATCTCTGACCGTACGTTCATTCATTATTTTTAACGCAGTGTCCCCCTTTAATAAATTATCTCGTTAGGACTTAAGATGAAATCTTTTTAAAATACTGGTTAATACAAACCGATGGTAATATTTCACCATGTAGAATATTCTGTGTATCCTAATAATGGTTCTCTTTAATTTAAACTTAATGTTAATCTTTTCAGTGATTGCTCAGTCATTTTATTTTAACAAACGCAATGTCTATGTGTTAAGATAGCCAATAATAGGTAATAAAACTTCATTTGATATAATATATAATTATTTTTAAAAAAGGGTGAAACATTTACTTAAAATATTTTTCTTTAAATTGAGTGCAAGAAAATCCCTTTTTAAACGTGAATGTTTATATAAGATATATGAAAAAAATAATGATATTTTATCATGTTGGTATTTCGTCATTTTAATACATTTGAATTACGAGAACAAAATAATGAGGTTTATCGTTATCTCAGAATCCTTATTTTAGAAAGGAGCTTACACTCGGAAATATGGGAAATTATCGTTATAGCCATAAGTTAGCTATCGCTAGTATTACCGTGCGACCATAATTTATATGGACTAAGCGTATTTTATAGGGCTGATATATTTCCTGATTAAGTTTTATTTAGATTATTAAAAATATTTCATTATTTTTACTGTTAAGTAATTGTGTTATCTCCACTTGAGTTTTTAAAATTATTCATTTTATTTTTTCACTACTAGTTTCGAGAGAATTAGAATCTCTACGACAGGTTAAGAAGTATCATGTAGGGAATGCAATCCCGAACCCGCGAGATCTCGAGGCATTTTACGAGATCAATCCCGAACCGAAAAATCGGACGAGATTATCGGGATTGATCAACATTTTTTACTTGTGTATATGTCTATTGAGCTTTTAGTAAGTACTTAAAACTTGTCACGTTCAAATAATGAAAGTAGCTTTGATTAATATGCTGTATTTTATGAACTTAACATAGTAATAAAAACTACTAATAACTCTACATTGACTGCTTGGAAAAACGCCTATAAAAACTTGAAAGT